>BQNB010036030.1:20000-24990 GCA_026074375.1 Tanacetum coccineum | reverse complement strand
AGAACGCACTTATAAACAAGAGATCATATCCATATTAAGCCTTATTCATCACATTTTAATCACTATTCTCCCCCTCAAAAATTGCATATGTGGTGACAATTTTTGGATTTAACATGTGAATTAAAATACAAGTTAATGTACGTTGATCCACTTTTAGACTAACCAAACAATGGGAGAAAAGGAATGCATGCTGATTGAACTAATATCAAATGGTTTATTTATTTGAAATTATACTCCCCCTCAATAAAAGATTAGAGTGAAAACTTGGAGTGGGAGTTTGTTGAGCACACAATTTTGAAAAATTTTGAAATTTCTTTTTGAGAATATCTTGAAAAAATTATGCTCAAGAAGAAAATGATGTTGAATTTATCTGATTAATTATCATTTCTTTAGTGCTTCTCTTGAGCATTCAAAACTTTGAATGTTTATATGATGTTGCTCAAGACCGAGAAGATATCAACTTCCCGTTGATTAGGACAAATGTACATAAATGAAAAGTTTCCTTTCTTTGGAGTCCGAGTCCTAAGCTGACATTTACTTAGAAGTCGTAGAGAAAGTTTCAAGAGACATGTTTTGAAAACTTTTAAAACTTTCACTCGAACTTCATTTATACACCCGTGTCAATATTAATCGACATTTTTAGGTGCGTAAATGTTATCGATTTACGAGAGACATGTCGAAGAAGATTATTTTTGGTATTTTTGAAAAAAAAATCGATTTTGTATTTTGCTTTTATAGGTTTTATAATTTTATACTTTGTTTTTTCTGATAGATATATACAAAGAATTACTGTTATTTTGCAAGACATTCAAGCTCTTGTAGAGACAAACTGCGCATACCAAGGCGACGAACCAAATAATTAAACCTATCTACTGGAAGGGATTTGGTGAAAAGGTCGGCCAATTGGTAATCAGTCTTGACAAAATATAGTTCAATCGTACGCTTTTCTACGCGCTCCTTGATGAAATGGTAGCAGACTGCGATGTGTTTTGTTCTCGAGTGTTAGACCGGGTTGCAAGATATGGCTATGGATGATGTCAAATCACAATATATAGGAATCTTGTTGAAGTGAAAGCCATAATCCGTTAACTGTGTCCGCATCCAAATCACTTAGGTATAGCAAGCGGATAGAGACATATATTCTGCGTCCGCAGTTGACAGTGCCATACAGTCTTGTTTCTTTAAGGACCACCAGAAGTATTCTTGAAGGTTTCTTTACATCCCGTATAGTCAGCATCTAAAAATCTAGTTAGTTCAAAACTAGAATCCTTTGTATACCATAGACCCATATTAACATTTCCTCGGAGATAACAAAAGATCCTTTTAACCTCTTTGAGGTGCTTCTCGGTTGGCTTAGCCTGGTACCTAGCACATAAACAAGTAGCATGTACAATGTCCGGTCCTGCTTGACTCTGAGATACCTTAGGGCACGCACTCATGCAATAAAATATTTTGTTGCATCGACTAGAGTCCCATTCTTATCAAGGTCAAGCTTGTCTTTGATCTCCATGGGAGTACCAATAGGATCACAAGTTTCCATTCTATATTTTTTAAGGATTTCTAACACGTAGTTGGACTGGTTTATAAAGATGTCACGGGGGGGATTAGTTAACTTGTAAATCAAGGAAAAATGTCATTTCCCCCATCATCGACATTTTGAAACGGATTTTCATAAGGTCAGCAAATAATTGGGTATACCTAGGGTTTGTAGAACCAAAAATAATATCATCAACATAGATCTGTACCACTAACATGTCATCGTCGAAGCGTCCTATAAACAATGTCGGATCAATGGTTCCTTTAAAGAAGTGATTCTGTTGGAGAAACTTTGACAATTCGTCGTACCATGCCCTTGGTGCTTGCTTTAACCCATAGAGTACCTTCTTGAGCTTGTAGAGATGGCTTGGATGATCAGCATCGATGAAACCTTTAGGTTGACACACGTATACATCCTCCTTTAACGTACCATGCAAGAAAGCAGTTTTCATGTCCATTTGAAACACGATGGATGATTTATGTGCAACATATGCCAAAAATATCCTGATAGCTTCCATCCTAGCAACCAGAGCGAAAGATTCTTTAAAATCTATTCCTTCCTCTTGGCGGTACCCTCTCACAACCAAACAAGTAAGGGGTTTTATGTTATCTAGAGCAGGAACTAACACCCATACATCAAGCCTTTTAAACTGAAAAAGTTTTTCTTGCATAGAATCAATCTATGCAGGGTCTTTCATAGCCTCTTTAACATTACTTGGTTTCATAGTGCTCACAATTAATGCGTACATGTACATTTCATCGTCTGTTCGTAGTTGATTCCTAGTTAAAACTGGTCGAGAGGGTTCTCCTATCACTTGTTCTAGAGGGTGATCCTTAGACCACAAATATTCATGAGGGTATGGTTGATAAAATGTATGCATGTTTGATGGATCCACATATTGAGAAGATGATTCAGTAGAATCTGTGGATGGAGTAGCAAAAGGATTTACAAACGTATTCCCATCAAGTATATCGGCAACAATTTCATATTGGAGTGGAGATTGATTATCTTGTTGCTGAACATGTTGTTGTTATGGTAGCTCGTCAACATCCTGTGAAGTGTTTGGAACGTTTGAAGCTTGTGGAGATGAATTTATTGGTGTCAGTGCGGTGTCTGCTGTTGTTGTAGATGTCGTTAGAGTCTGAAGAACTTGAGATGCTGGAGTAGCAGGAGCAGTTCTTGGAGCAGCTGACGGTTGACCACCAATGTTATCATCATACATAGCTTCAAACAGTAAATCCAAATCACGTTCAGTTGGTTTTTGAGATGTTATTGTTGACGGAGCATAAGTAAGATCGAGTCCTAAACTGATTTGTCTAGAAGTCATGCTTTGAAGCCCGGGTTTTGAACTGCGTTGTTCAAAAGCCATAACTGAAAGCTCATCAAAAGTGACGTTCATCGTCTCCATGATTTTCTTTGTCCTTTGGTTTTATACTCTGTAAGCACAGGAATTAGCAGAATTAACCAAAATGAAAAGCTTAAAATCACCTTTCGCACCAAGCTTCCCAATATCCTTACGATCATTCTTGGGATAACAAAGAGCCCCGAATACATGTAGAAATGAGATAACTAGTTTTCCTCGCCGGTTAATGAGCTCGTATGGTGTTTTGTTGAATGTTAGGGAATGATGGAGCGGTTTTGAGTGTAGCACGCAATAGCAATTGCTTCAGCCCATAAGAATAATGGAGCATAAGAAAAATTAGCATTGTTCTAGCAGCCTCTACTAGCGTCCGATCTCTTCGTTCCACAACTCCATTTTGTTAAGGTGTCCTGACAGAAGATGCTTGGTGAGAGATACCAACACTATCAAAATATTCTTTAAGCACTTAATTCTTGAATTATGTGTCGTCGGTTCTTACAATAATGACTAAAGCTTGTAGAAGAACTGTAATTTTCTTCAAAAAGGTTTTAATCTCCTCTAGTGCTTCATCTTTTGATCTGAGAAAGTGTACCCAAGTATAACGAGAGTAATCATCCACAATCACCAAAACATACCATTTTCCATTTTTATGCTTTTAACTCTCATTGGACCACACAAATACATATGGAGAAGGTGTAGCCTTTGTTTTGAATTTGGAACTAGGTTTGGGTGTGATAACTTTTTTTTCTTTTTCCTTGCTCACAAACAAACCTAGGGACAAAGATGTTCTTATGACATTTGAATTTTAAAAGACCGGTGACAAGATCATTTTTAGCAAGGTCATTTATGGTGTCAAAGTTGAGGTAGGATAAACGTTGATGCCTTAACTAAGACTTGGTAGAAGTAGCATGAGCCATGAGGCAGATTGGAGATGCAGATGCCATTTCATGGAGAATGATGGTGTAAAGGTTTGTTGTATGATTTCCTTTCAACAAATCAACTCCTTCAAGATTTCTGACGAAACAAGCTTTCCTTCTAAAAGCGACCTCTAACTCGGAATCACAAAACTGCCTAACCGAGAATAGTTGGAGCCCAAGCCTTCAACGAAATAAACCCCTGTGATCCAATATATTTCCCCATTGAAGATCACCATAACCCAGAATTGCAGCAATATGATCATTTTCAAAGTGAACCGTTCCTAAAAACTTCCAAACAAAATTTATGAGAAGCTTCATATTTCCTGTCATATGCTTTGAGCATCCTGAGTCTACGCACCATAAACAGATTTGAACGACCTTCTAAAGAAAAGGAAGAATTTGGAAACCGTTTTCTTGTAGGTTCCTAAGGGTTATAAATACATGCATTGTCACCTTTAGAGTTGTCAAGAACCGACTCTCTGACTTTATTGGATCAATTATTTTTCCTTTCAGGTCAAACCTTCGTTCCAGATGTGACCATCTAAGGAAATCTAGGTTACTAGGCCCTTAGGTGAAGCAAGTCTTCTTTGAATCCTACATTCTTAGTTTTCTTGCCTTTGGCTTATGTTTCTTTGTATTTGCAGTTTTTGAAGCATTAGCACTGTGTTTATCACCGCAAGAATTCATATCATTCACATACTTAAGCACACAGACATCATGATTAGCATTAATTAAACATTGCTTACACATAGCATAAACAACTTCAGATTTATCATTCCGAATAACAAGCTTAATGTTATTACATTCCAATTACCGAGATATGGGATTCTTATCTTAGTAAAATCAGTAAACTCCGTATGGTGTTCTTCCGTACTTTATTCTTCTTTATTCTTTATGCAACTACTCTTAAACGCAGATGGACCTATAACATTCTTTATAATTCTCCTAGGTTGTGGCTTTTAGCATTAGCAGTGTTTCTACTCCTTACGCAGACAAAACCATTTGAGTCAGAATTAACATCTTTCTTAGTGATAACATGAGGTTTTTGCAACAGTGATCGGATTTGTCCTAACGCTTGCTCTAACTTTGTTAATAGGCACAAATTTGTCTTCCCTAGAAGTCTTAAATAGATTAATCCTAACATTCCAGGGGTAATCACTTTATCATTTGTCACAT
>BQNB010036030.1:0-2500 GCA_026074375.1 Tanacetum coccineum | reverse complement strand
ATGCCTACTTAATCTTACGGCTTTTGCCTGTTCGACTAAACAAAACACCAAACTAAATAATTTTTACAAATTATTAATCACTAGTCACTTGTTAAATTCCACACTTAATTCACTAAACATCAATTTACTTAACAAGCATAAAAGTAAAATATCCGCTAATCATAATAAACGGATAAGCAATAAAAGACATATTAAGCTAAATAAAACTACACTACTAAAATGAAAATGAGAAAAGAAAGTAGAACCCGAATGACGATATCAAAACAAATAAAACCTCCCGATTATATAAGCTAAACTTAATGCTAGTTTATTATTTGTTTAGACTTTATTTACTTAATAGATTATAAAGTATTTAAACTCTATACTCTAATAAGCTAGTAAACTCTAGTAAAACTCTAAACTTAGAAAGTAAGCTAGCTTATATAACCCTTAAGCTCCTCACCAATGGTGTTGAACCGATTTCATCAAACAATAAGCCAAGGGTTAAGATAAAAATATCAATAAGCTAAGAGTTATAATAAGCTATTTTTCAAAAACCTCTTAAGTTCGAAAAAAAACACTTGTTGCAAACTAAAACCTTTTACTCAAGACAAAAAAAACTAATCCATATTAAACCGAAATAAGCCGAGTACGATTAATCAACAAAACAAAACTAACAGTTTTAAACTCACTATGCTAACCAAAGAACCTTTCCACTTGAAATTAATTCCAAACTAGTAAGCAAAATATCCAAACAAACTAAGCTAGAAACCGAGTAACGAATCATACCAAATTCACTTTTAAACCTGATCCAAATCCTACTTCTAAATCGGAGCCAAAATAAACCATGATAAATAAGAGAAAAAGGAAAGGAAAGACAATCGATATCGATACTACCTGGGAAACTCATTCATGTTCGATCGAAACATCAACAACACATAAACCATGGATATTATTCAAACCAATCGAAACATCATCAATCATTAACCCGAAATCATACTCGAATAGATCAACCAATGGTTACAAATTAAACCCAAACTAGTACATGAGAATGGAATGAAAAATACAAGAGAGTTTAATCTATTTCTACTCCTATATTAATACTACTGCTACTACCTATCTAACCTACATCTACTACTACTAAATCTACGAGTGAAAAAAAATGAAAAAGAAAGAAAAGAAAACGAAAAAGATAAGGTAGATATCCCCTCGTGACCTGCTACTACTCCTATCTATACTATGAAAATTAAAAAGGAACGAACCAATAAAAAAATAGGAAGGATAAGATCTCTCCAGATCATGTCTACTCTCTTCCTTTATAAGCTGTATCCATCAAAAGCATAGTACAAGATTGGACTCAGATAGATATTGGGCTTGTGTATCATATTCAGACATGGGTTGCATGCAGATGTTGGGCTTGGCTAACTTCAGAACGGGGCCGGATTACACACTAGCACTTCTATTACTGTTTTTATTTCTCTGGACTGGGCCAGATGTTTGGAAATATTGTGAAGGACAGCGAAACATGTAAAACATATGCTAAATTGGTCTTTAATAAGTATGGGTCGGTCCGGCCCACATAAATAGTGTTGGGCCGGCCCAACAAGAGTTGAAGGCACCGTTTGACTCAAATTTTTATGCTCTTACCAATGGCATGCTCGAAGAATTTTTCCGACTTCGTCTTGACTTCAAATAATAAGCAAACTTGATAGAATCAAGCCCGAAAATCATCATTTTTGCTCCGTTTCCAATTCTTAGTACATGCAAGACATACCAAACAAACATATTTGCAACATAATTAAGCATATTTTAGTATTTTTAGTCTGTTTTATAGTGTTTTACGGGGTATAAATGACGTGTGTTTTAGCGCACATCAAAATTCTCCCACACTAAGCCATTGCTGGTCCCACACGCAATGTAAATAAAACACGCCCGGAAATAAATAATGAAATCCCCTTTTAAATTATGACCCCTCACAATCAAACAAGAACAGAAAAGGTCCATTAAGAAGGTTCAAAAATCATTTATTTCGAAAGCGCCCCCGTTTTAACCATTTATTCAATAAAAGATAAAAACTAAGATAAGAATTAAATAACATTATTTAAAAGGCTTTAAGAACGAGAGTTCGTCATCCTTGATTTTCACAATCCACAAACTAAGCTTAAAACGAAATCACAATTAAATATATCAATTAGATGCTAACACTACTCATAAATGCTAATTGTGTAAGTATAGACTTAACTTTTCGCTCTCTTATTCCTAATTTCCTCTAAGGATTTTTTTTTATTATTATTTTTTGTGACAAATAAATTATGTACTTATTTAAATAAAATTATAACACCTCGTGTTTTAGGTCATTGTATGACATTATGTAATTCACAATTTATTTTTAGGGTTTTACGCGTTTACTCTTAAACCGTAAACGTTAAGTTAAATCGCGTAAACTAAAAATGATCATTCAATGTAAACGGGCATTAAACGATTAAATGTTTACATCAAGCAAGTGTTATATGATTATTAT
>BQNB010036029.1:0-50432 GCA_026074375.1 Tanacetum coccineum | reverse complement strand
TTATAAAATTAGATTCGTGGGCTATTGGGCTTTTACTGTTCACGAATTTTTTTTCTTCAATAACTGATTTTGGGCTTATATTGGTTTCTAGTATCTTTGGTTTGACAAAAAGGGTGCATATTTGGTTTCACAAAAAAGTGCGTTTTGAATATAAGGTAGCTTGTCTCGTGGGTTTGTGGCTTATTTGGTTCCTTTTTTTGTGGTTTTATTGTGTTCGTGTCATATTTACTCTTCATATCAACTTATCGGGTCACACTTTTAGTAGCTTATTTGTTGCTTATCTTAGTGGTTGTTTGTGGTTTAAAGAGAGCTTATTTAAGTGTATATTTCTGGGCTTCTCATCTTTGTGGTTAGCTTATCTTGTGGTTACGGGTTATGGAACAAAACAACAACAATCATTGCTGAAACAGTGAGAACAAAAACGTGCACACAAGGTGTTTGATATATTGTCGAACCGAACAACTCAGAAGTTTTGTGTTCCGAACGACTTGCATCTTTGGATATCGAACAACTTGCAGCTTTGTGAACCGAACAATTCATTTCCATTTGCTATCGAACAACTTGGTTTCTAGAGTAAACTGAACAACTCAAAACCTTGGAGTACCGAACAACATGGTTTCTAGAGTAAACCGAACAACTCAAAACTCTAGAGTAAACCGAACAACTAATGTCGTGAAGCAACCGAACAACTCAAATACAAGTTATAACCGAACAACCTGTCTCCACTAGGAACCGAACAACTCTCAATCTAGAGGAACCGAACAACTCACAAAAAGAGGAACCAAACAACCATTTTCTTGTTAGAACCGAACAACTAAAGCTTGTGTGAACCGAACAACTAAAGCTTGTGTGAACCGAACAATTGAAGCTTGTGTGAACCGAACAACTTTCAACTATTAGAAACCGAACAACTCGTTTTAAGTTATTTCGGGTTTTATGGTTTCGTGTGACGTTAAACGACAGGACTTAAGACATACACCATTGTGATTGTAACTCATTTTTGATCAACGTGGTATTGATATGTGAGAAATCACATATCCTTTCTATACCAAAAATGGCCTTAAAATGAACAAATTATGCATAAAATGCTTGTATATTGCTTGTTTTGTCATTTGTGATGTGTAGGTACGGATATTGCAAAAATTACAAGAAAACGGTTAAAATCGGACAATCACGAACATGGGAACGGATAGAGTGCACAAGAGCCGGAAAGTTTCTAGCAAAGGTCAACAAAGTCAACCTCGGTCAACCCTTGGTCAACCTACTAAATGACAAAACCCTTAAATCCCCAAAACAACCCCTATTGTTTTTTTTGGTAAAAGGGATCACACCCTGGTAAAATAAAAAAAGCAGCCCCTATGGTTTAACATATACCAAAAATGTTCCTTGAATGACTAACACCGTTAGTCCTTTTAATATAAAAAGCTAACGGTTGTTATCTTTTTAATTATAACCCAAAACCCTTTTACCCAGCCCATGATATTTACCCAAGCCTATTTCTTTTTTATAAAAGCCCAAGTCAAATACTCGTTCCCCGGGTCAAACACAACTCTATAAAAGAAAAGAAGGCGGGAAAATCTGTTTTTACTATTCATCATCCCCTTCGTTTTACCCTGCATAAAAAACAAAGGGTAAAATTCAATTAATGACGTGGAAAAAAGATTCGAGTACTATGCTACACGCTGGCAAGCGAAACGTCACCAAAAGGCTTTGATTGATCAAGATTCATTGAATTCCGCCGCGGGAGGTAACTTTTTGGATAAAATGCCCCGTGATTGCCTAAGAATCATTAAAAGCAAATCCAAAGTTCGTAATTCACGTAACAACCCGGTTGTTGCTAAAGTGAGTTTGAGCTCTTCCACCCCCGGTATTTCTCCTAATGTTGCCAAACTTAAAGATATGGTGAAAGTTTTACTTCTCGGTAAGAAAACCCAAGCTCCCGCTCCTGTAAAAGCGGTCGAGGAAAGTTGTGTTACTTGCGGAGGTGCTCATTCTTACCGAAATTGTCCCGCCACCGATGGCAACATTTATCGTGACAATATTCAAGAGTACGTCTCTCAAGCCGCCGCAACTAATTTCAATCAAGGAAATACCGGTTACCGAGCCCCGATTGCTAATCAAATTCGACCTCCCGGTTTTCCTCCCGTTCAACAAAACCAAGGAAATAACCAAAACCGTTACAACCAAAACCGGGGGAATAACTACAACCAAAGCCAAATTTATCGACCACCGATTAATCAACCCTCGGTTCACCAAGCTCCACCTTACCAAGCTCCAGCTCCTCAAACACAAGGTGTGACAAAGACCGATTTTGAAAGCTACGTCAAGGCTAATGATGCAGTGATGAGAAACATGCAAGACCAAAATCAAAACTTGCAAAATCAAATGACCAATTTAACGGACATGCTTTCCAAGTTTGTGAATTCCAATACCCGCTTCTACCTCAGGTTCAGGGACACTCCCTTGGTAGATTTGAAGGGTATTACCACCCGAAGCGGTGTCGCTTATCAAGGACCCACGATTCCTACTACTACTTCTTCTCCTCCTAAAGTAGTGGAATGTGAATTCGAGGTGACAAAGGACACGGTGCCTCCTACTAATAACGGAAGTACCAAAGACGTCCAACCTCCGGTTGTCCAAGTTCAACCTCAAGTACCAAATTCTGAACCCGTTGTTGCTCCCGTTAGTGCTCCGATGCCTAACTTGAAACCGTCAATTCCATATCCTTCGAGACGTAATGATGAAAGGCGTCGTGAAAAAGCTAACGACCAAATTGAGAAATTCTACAAAATCTTTCAAGATATGAGTTTCAAAATTAGCTTCGCAGATGCTTTGATTCTTATGCCAAAATTTGCTTCGACTCTTAAAGCCTTAATTGGAAACAAAGAAAAATTAAGTGAAATGGCTAGAACTCCTTTGAATGAGCATTGTTCGGCGGTCATCCTCAACAAGTTACCCGAAAAACTTGGAGACCCCGGCAAATTTCTCATACCATGTGATTTTCCCGGAATGGATGAGTGCTTAGCCTTGGCCGATCTTGGCGCTAGCATAAATCTCATGCCATTATCCAAGTTTTCTCTTCCGGAGCTCACTCCTACTTGTATGACTCTTGAACTTGCAGACCGTTTGATTACCCAACCGATCGGTATCGCCGAAGATGTCTACCTAAAAGTAGGAAAGTTCAAATTCCCGGCCGACTTTGTAGTCGTAGACTTTGATGCCGATCCCCGAGTTCCCCTAATTCTCGGGAGATCCTTCTTAAAGACCGGACGTGCTTTGATTGATGTTTACGAAGGAGAATTAACTCTTCGTGTTGGAAAAGAAGCCGTAACATTCAATCTTGACCAAACTTCGAGATACTCCTCTAATTACGATGATATGACGGCGAACCGAATCGACGTCATTGAAATGGCTTGTGAGGAGTATTCTCAAGAAGTTCTCGGTTTCTCCGATGTGATCGCGAGTGGCAATCCCACTCCTTATTATGACCCGATTGTTTCTACCTCTTCTCCAACTCTCACTCCCTTTGGGGATAGTGATTTTCTTCTTGAGGAAGTTGATGCTTTCCTCGCTCTTGAAGATGATCCAACTTCACCGAAAGTTGATGACTCTTACTATGACCCGGAGGGGGATATTCTTCTTCTTGAATCATTTCTCAATGATGATCCATCATTACCCCCTCCCACTCAAGGAAATTATTTACCTGAAATTTGAAAAGAGCTTAAAGTTTGTGAAGCTAAAACTCATAAATCTTCAATTGATGAACCTCCCGAAGTGGAACTCAAGGACTTACCTCCTCATCTCGAATACGCATTTTTGGAAGGTGACAACAAGTTGCCCGTCATAATTGCTAAAGACTTGAGTGTCGAGGAAAAAGCCTCTCTTAAAGGTTTTGAAGTCACTAGACGCGTGCCATTGCTTGGAAACTCTCCGACAATCATAGGGTTATTACACAAACACACACAATCCGGAATTTTATACTCACAAGATTCTTATGGAAGAGGACTACAAACGGCGGTACAACGCAAAGCGGTGAATCCAAAAATCAGATGTCATTATAAAGGAGGTTGAAAAACTTCTTGATGTGGATTTATTTACCCGATCTCGGATAGTCCGTTGGGTTAGCCTGTACATTGCGTACCAAAAAAGGGTGGCTTTAACCATTGTTGAAAATAATGAAATGATTGATCTGACATCGATGGTTCTTACGGATGGCTTATGTATGCATTGACTACCGAAGAGTTAATGAGTATCTTATAGACACTTTCCATACCATTTATGGATCAAATGGCTTGAGAGATAACGGGAGCGAGTCTTTGTTTTCTTGATGGTTCTCGAGTACTTTCAAATTCCCCATCGACCTCATGATCAAGTAAATAAGACACATTCACATGTCCTTACGGAACGTTTCGCATACCGTAGCATGCTTTTGGCTTATTGCAATGCACCCGGGGACGTTCCATAGGTTTTGTATTGATTGGCTATTTTCATGATATGATCGAAAAACGATGGAAGTCTTCATGGACGACTTTTCGGTCTTTGGGAATTCATTCAAAAATTGCCTCTCTCGTGTAGACAAGATGCTTCAAAGGTGTGAAGACACCAATCTTTGTCTAAACTGGGAAAAAAGTCATTTTATGGTAAAGGAAGGCATTGTCCTTGGCCATAAGATTTCCAAAAAAGGGATTGAGGTTGATAAAGCCAAAATCGATGTGATTGCTAAGTTACCTCATCCCACCACCGTAAAGGGTGTTCGGAGTTTTCTCGGTCATGCCGGTTTCTACCGACGGTTCATTAAGGATTTTTCCAAAATTTCCTGACCGATGACTCATCTTCTTGAGAAGAATACTCCGTTCATTTTCTCCGATGATTGTATTCAAGCTTTTCAAACATTAAAGAAAAAACTTACTGAAGCTCCAATCTTGATTGCTCCAGACTGGGACCTACCCTTTGAGCTTATGTGCGATGCAAGCGACTTTGCCATAGGTGCAGTCTTGGGGCAACGTCATGAAAAACACTTTAGGCCTATACACTATGCTAGTAAAACAATGAACGAGGCGGAATCGCATTACACCACGACGGAGAAAGAAATGTTAGCCGTGGTGTATGCCTTTGAAAAATTCTGGTCTTACCTCATCTTGAACAAAAGCGTAGTGTATACGGATCACTCTGCCCTAAAATATCTCTTTGCTAAAAAAGATTCCAAGGCGAGATTGCTCCGGTGGGTTCTCCTCCTTCAAGAGTTCGATTTCAATGTAATTGACACAAAAGGAGCCGAGAATCTCGCGGCCGATCATCTTTCCCGATTAGAAAACCCGTATGAAAATGTTCTCGACCCAAAGGAGGTGAATGAAAAATTTCCTCTCGAGACACTTAATATGGTGACTTCTCGTAGTGACTCAAGTACCCCGTGGTTTGCCGATTATGCAAATTACCACGCGGGGAATTTCATTGTTAAGGGATGTCCGTTTCAACAATAAAACAAGTTTTTCAAGGATGTTAAACATTACTTTTGGGACGACCCCTATTTGTTCAAAATATGTGCGGATCAAATGATCCGGCGGTGTGTTGCAGGCCAAGAAGCTGTTGACATCCTCACAGCTTGCCATAGTGGACCCACCGGGGGACATTACGGTGCCAACTACACCGCCAAAAAGGTTTTTGACTCAGGATTATTGTTCAGATTACAAAGATGCCCAGGACTTGGGTCACACGATGGACATGTATCAGCGTTCAGGAAAAATTTCGCAGCGTGATGAAATGCCTTAAAATTCCATCCAAGTTTATGAAATCTTTGACGTGTGGGGCATAGATTTCATGGGGCCATTCCCTATATTCAAGATGGAACAAATATTTACTCGATGGCGGTGACTACTTGTCAAAAATGGGTTCGTTGAAGCAAAAATGCTCCCACAATCGACGCCCGGTTGTTTTGCAATTTTTAAATCTCTCTTCGCCCGATTCGGTGCCCCTCGTGCTATCATAAGTGATCGCGGAACCTATTTTTGCAATGATCAGTTTGCAAAGGTCATGCTTAAATATGGAGTTACTCACTGTCTCTTCGCGTATCACCATAAAACAAGTGGGCAATTGAGGTATCCAATTGTGGCTTGAAACGAATTCTTGAGGACCGTAGGCCAAAAACCATGCTCTTAGGTCGGACAAACTAAGATGACTGCCAACTATGGGCCTTCCAGTACAGCTTACAAAAATCCCTTCGGGTTGCACCCCATACAAGTAGTATACAGAAAGCATGTCATCTACCGATCGAGCCGAGCACAAAAGCCCTACTGGGCCTTAAAGCATTAAATTTGACCTGAGACCGCGTGGGCGTTCATCGTACAAGTTATACTTAATGAATTAAAAATGAATTTCGTGATCATGCCTATGATGAACTCTTTGATCTATAATGATGAAAACAAGAGGATCCATGACTCAAAAAAATCAAAAATCGCTTTTCAACGTCGGTGATAAAGTCCTCGGTTTAACTTAGATTGAAGATGTTCTTAGGAAAATAAATCGTTGGTTCCAGACCGTTCCACCATTTCCCATGTCGTTCCATATGCACTTTTCAAGTTATCTCAAAACTCCTGGCCAAATTTCAAGGTTAATGGTCATCGAATTAAGCACTACTTTGGAGGGGACGTACCACAATTGGTTGTCCCGGACCTCCAAACTTTCTCCAGGGATAACTAAATGCGGGGATTAGGTCAAGCTTAGTGACCCTAAACAAGCGCTTCGTGGGAGGCACCCCATGCTTATCCTTTTATTATTTTCTTTCTTATTTCTATTGTGATGTGAGGAGGCTTGTACTCTTCCGTTTCTTGTTGTTTGTGCTTGTGATTTTTTTGTAGGATTTAGCCAAAAATTTTTGAAGACTCTCGTGTTCGGTATTTTATCCCGGCCCACTCGAGCTTCCTAGCCTTTGCTTGCCATTAGTTTGGGGAAATCCGATATCCTAATCTTATCGACTAACGTTTATCTTTAAGCATACTTAATAAACGGCTTAGGATTTACGTAGAGACCATTCTGAAAACATTGAGTACAATGTTTAACTCTAGTATGAGGGGGGGGGGGATCTATCGATTTGATTATGCCTGCAGCCGTTGTTCTCATGTACCCCGTTTTTCCACAAAAATTTAAAAAATTTCAAAAAAAAATAATAAATTAGAATTTTATAAGTGTTTTGTTATAATTTTGACTTTCCTGGCTGGTTGATAAGAGTAAATTTTGACCCAAATTCGAGCGTGTTGATGCTTAGCTTGTTCCTTATCATTTAGATAAGGTTCGTAAAATATTCGCGGAATAACAAAAAAGGATAGAGTTAAGTATTGAGTAGGATGGCTAAACAAGGATTATTTGAAAATCTTAAGAGCTCATGTATGTAATTTGTGGCTTTTTCTCCCATAAGCTCTTAACCGGATTAATAATACGTGCTTGTTTTTGGAGATTAAACTTAAATCTACAATTTTTATGTAGAATTAGTCTTAGTTCAAACTTATACTTGAAATTTTTCAAAGAGGAAGTGTTTATATATTATATATAAAATGATGATTAAATGACTAGAAAATTTGATTAAATAAAAAGCTGTGGGCTGATAAAAGTTTACTGTCTTCGCCTGCTCACAAACCGATGTGGGTAGTCTTTTAAAGAAATTCCCATAGTAATGTATAAAAATCGAGACTGATAAAAGTTTGCTGCATCTTGCCGCTTCACAACCGATGTTGCAGCCTTCTAAAAGTTCGAGGGTTTACAATTGCATAAATGTTTAATATTAAGTTTGAATTAATAAATAGATTTCTTTTTGTTAAATTCAAATATGCTTTTGAACTTTGACTATTCCTTTTTAAAGCTAGTATATTCAGGAAAAACCCCTGGGGGAGTGTTTTTTGAAACCTAAGGTCCGTGAGTCCCGATACTAGTCTCTGTGGGGTGTTAAAAGCCTGGTCACTTAGCCGCAAGGTTGGGATGTGCCGAGACGAAAGTCGCTACATGGGATGATCTCGCCTTCAAACTCATTATTCTCGGGTGGAACGTGAAGCATAGTATTTTGCAAAACGTTGATCCAAAGTTGAAATTCAAAATAGCACATTCACCTAAGATATAATAATTGTCGGGAGTGAAAAGTTCACAAGTTGCAAATATGAGTAGTGTTAGCATCTTAACTGATATTTAACTGTGATTTCGTTTTAAGCTTGGTTTGGATAAGTGAAAAGTCGGGAACGATGAATTTATCCTTTTTGGGGCATTCTCGGATCGAAATGCATCTTGTTCTATGATCCCTAACAGTTATGGAAATAACGAAAGTCGGAAAATTCAAAGTTTACTTAAAAATAATAATAATAAATTCTATGATCCCTAACAGCACACTGTAACCATTTTCAGCCAATCATTTGGCCACATCAACACCTCTACACCAATAATATTCACTCAATGATTGGCATTAATTGCTTCTAGAACCTTGGATCATGCGTTCTGCCACCTTTGCATTCTTGTCACAGTGTACACGTAGCACACTCACCCCCCCCCCCCCTATTTGGTCAGCAGCCCCTTTGCACATCTGAACCTCGTACCGATCATTAAGCTGCCACCTGTCACCTGATAACCTTTTGTACCAATCATTAAGCCGCCGCCACGTGCTAGCAAGTGGGGACCCACATGACAAGTCATTGCGGACGTCAGCAAGTCAAACAGACGGGTCAAACGGATCGGCCTTCCTACGGGTGGGTCGTTGCCATGGGTCTCCACCGGAGTGGTCCACGATGGCAATCCACGTGGGTGCTGTACGTGGCTGTGGTGAATCTTGCAAAAACCTGGCTAGGGCCAGGCGCGAAACACGGGACCTTCGGGTAGAAAAAACGCACTAAGGGTTTCCTCTTTTCCAGTTATATTCACATCGTGTTTTCAGCTCATAATACGATTAAATAATTCTATTTTCTCTCTATTTATAACATTTTTATTTGCGTACTTACTCTTATTATAAATCGTCTAGTTAAACCCTAATAAGTAAGATTTAAACTAGGATTTCTAAATGACTAGAATAGGACACGAGTTACCATTTTTCGATCTAACTAATCAAAAATCAAATGTAGGTCATCCGAATCCTTTTTACCACCATCTAGCATGTAAGTTCAAAGAGTAAATGAACAAGTCTAACATTTCTACACTTGTTTTAAAATGGTGCACATGATAAAACTCTTAAACATTAAAAATAAAACAAGAAACTAATACACACTCTTATACAAGCTAGACTAAATTTCGTGTATACCACTTCACAAAGATCTGCATTTTTAAAACAAGATAAGGCCCTACACAAATCCATCCCTAATGTAACTCTTTTATCCAACAAATAAAGCCCAACCTCTCTTTTATAAAAACCCTCAAACTCACGTGTTGAACTAGGCTGCTCCTCCTCTTGGTTTTGCTTCCACGCATCCAACAGTACTCACCTTTTTTCTACTATACTTTGACCATGTACAAGTCTCAAGAAATCCTTACCCTAATTGGATTAACAATTAAACGTGACCTCAAGGATGGACACTTTGCATGCACTTCAATTTGAGTATAAAAAGAGGACTTCCTGCTTCTTGCAAAACTCAGGAAAAGAAAGCACAAAGAATTCAAACCACCAGGTTCATAACCCTACTCCTTTCACCATTGCCTCTGCCTTAAAAAATCCTTGGTGGTTTCGGCATTCATACAACACACACAAACCTCACACCATCACTTCTCCATAAACCCGAAAACTTCAAAGAAAATCCTAACTAGGTTTTCTTGGTTTTGTTTTTCTTGCGAGTCGACCACACCAAGGCAGTAAATCAACGTTTGGGTTCGCATTCATAGGGGTGCAATAGTCGGGTTTAATATTAGTTTGGGCGTTTGGTTCGTGTATACGTGTAGCGTAAGGAAGTCGAGTATTCATCATCTCCGTGGGTCAAGTTTTTCGCGCATTCATCTTTGAGTTTTTGTGAGCAAATCATTTCTTGTTACTTATCTTTATTATGCAATCCGTATGCCCGTAGTAGTGTGCTTGAAATCTGTTAAAAACAAAACACATAATATCTTTTCGTTCACTTTCTGACATATGTAGAATAAATAGTAAAACCCTAAATAAAACTTGCTAAGTGACTAACAAAACATAGACCATGGCTATGCGTGGAATAATGGACTTATTCATCAGGCAATTGTAGTTTAAGTTATCATGTGGTTACAGTAAAAACATGCATCTTTTGTGTCTCTAGTTTGACCTGAAACAATAAAACGATATTGTTACACTTAATTTAAGAACCTTGGCCATTTGTTGTTTACCAAGCCAAGTGCTAGACCCCTTGGTAATACCAATCCGTTATACTAAATTTTGATTAGGTCGAGATTGTAAGTTTTTAAAACCAAGAAATCATGTTTACACAAAATGTAAACCTTCTGATGTATGCGGGTTCATTGAGAAACCCGTATACAAACTTGACCAATGAAATTTCTGAACTTATCATTCGTTAACATAGTATGGGAGTAGCGCACATGCAAAATTTGAGCTTCTAACACTTTATAACGAAGCGGGATATAGACTTACAAATCTGCTATTTTATGTGTATGAAAACTGCCCTGTTGGGTCGACTTTAGGCCTTGTTTTGACCCACTTAGACTTAGACATAGAGTCAACAAATAGGGGCGTTTTATAGTCGACATGGTAGGCTTTATTTAGAAACTTGAATCACGGAAAACGGTTAAGAATCAAGCCCGCAAACTGAGTCTCAAGTTAGTGTTGTTGTCGCGTGTTCAACAGTTAATACTGTTGGAAGGTCGCGACACCACCACATTCACACCCATTTTTAACCCGCTTAATCACATCTAACCACGAAACTTATAAAAGATAAAATGTAGTAGACCTAGCCTAGTTTACAAAAGTATTTTTAGTTTGTCATAAGGTTAAGTAACGAACTCGCAAATAGGACTAAAAGTTAGTACTGCTGTTGCGTGTTCCAACAGTTGAAACTGTTGGCGGAAGGGGTCGTGCACCCTTACTTTAGCCTCGTTTTTAGTCACTATAATGACTTCGAATTGCAAAACTTATAAAAGATGAATTGTTGTACTCCTGGCCTAGTTTTCAAAAGTATTTTTGGTTTGTCATAATACTGAGTAATGAATTTGTAATCCGCGATCAAAATCGGACGAAAGTCATCCGAAAAACACTTAACCAAAAATATTGTTTTTCTGCTTAAGCATAGTCGCGACCCCTTTGTGTTTAGGTACGTTTTTAACATATTAAACGACATTTTTAGACAAAACTTAAATAACGAAAGTTATAGATGACATGACCTAGTTTTCAAAGCATCTTTTTGTTTGTAATTTCATTAAGTAACGAGTCCAGAATTTGATTGTAAAATTCTGCATTTGTCCCCCGAATTTTATAAATAAAACTTAATTTTTAAATTTATTTTGTTATGACTTCGACCATTTGTTTAACACGTTTAGAGACCAAACCAAGTGTCGATTGAATTAACTAGTAAAGTACTTACAACCTAGTTTCTAAAATGTTCGATATCGTAATTTACATGTTTAATGGTAAGAGATTATTACCCGATACATTTGGCCAATTTTCATGAATAACCACATTTTAAACAAGTAATATTTTTCAAACTCAAGCACAATACTAAGGACAAGATTGCATACATTTTAGTATATTACATGATTAGTAATATGCGTATTATTCATTTAGGTAGCGGATAGAGTTTTGCATCGTTTTCCGTGCCTGCACTTATTTGATATTATCTTGCTATTGCATCAAGGTGAGTTTATAGTCCCTACTTTTATACTTTTCAATCATTTATCAAATCTCGGGGATGAGATCATGTTTGTTTTACAAAATGGATGCAAGTACATTTTAATTCAAATATTACGAGTTTGCCTAAGTAGCTATAACCCACTATGCCCATCATCATGAACTGTCAATTGCATAGATGTAATTGTTAATTGCATTATGTGAGCGCGAATGTTATGAATAGATCTATTTGGGATTAACATCCCTGTTCGGGCAAGTAGCACTTGCTAGTTTACCGGTTTTTTTTAGGGGGCCGGAACGACGAATGTATACCATTTGGAATCATAGATGTTATGGGTTGAACATCTACATTGGGCACCATCATTCATGTGTATTTGATATACATACATTGTTTAGCTTCAGTGTCATGAGCTTAGTGCATTTCGTAATACATTTTTGTGATATTGTATTCGTTACTTTATTACAGGGAAATCTTGCTATCCGCTTCATTTAATTTATAATAACTATAAATTCACCACATTTTTTTGTTGACTAGTTTTAAACTTGTTTTCTCAGGTCAATAATGTGAAGTCAGGATACATTGATGGTCGGTCTTTTGAAAGTCATATTATCATAAAGTTTACATGCATTACATTTGGAATATTTGTTATGTTGGGAATCTTTATTTTTTCAAGTTAAACAAGGTTAAGCTATAGGCCTTTGTAAGATACCCATTTATGAAATCCAATGTATCAAATTTTAAACGACTCTTATAAAAGTCGTTCTCATATCTTGTGCTATTGATCTATGAAGTAATACTCTCCGGAACATCATATTCCGCTATGGCCCATTTTGGGGGTGTTACAGATTGGTATCAGAGCCAAGATTATAGAGAACCAGGTCAAATGTTTTTGCTTGGTCTATAACCGTTTTAAACATTGTGTCATTCAAAATTTTTCAAAGGGACATACATACAAACAAGTAGTGTTGCATCTAGTATACATACTTACATGTCATGCATCATTTTAGCATTAGTTGATTATACTAAGTGCTTACATAGGTTATATACGTGTTAATATTTCATTAAGTATATTAATGATGGTCTTATACAATATACTTATACAAGTTTATATTATGGTTACAAATTTGCCATGTCATCAGACAACGCATTGTCCGCTCTTACCTATACGTCCGTATCTTCTGATTCAGACGGACCATCATCATGGGGTATTCCATTCGTGAATGCTGAATGAGTTCCGAGACTTTTTTTTTTTTTTTTTTTTTTTTTTTTTAGACCCGTTCACGAGGAGGTTACCTAAACATAGGGAAGGCAACCCACTGTCACTGCCTATTACCTGACCCCATGAGTTGGATGGAGCATGTACCAGTATCTGTTTCCAGAGCCAGAGCACTCGGAAGTGCCATGCACCATCAAATGATGACATTTCTGGTTGAGGATCAGCGAGAAACTCTGAATAAGAAGAATACTAGATCTACACAAGATATCATTGTCAAGGAGAAGATATGGAATCACAGTCAGATTCTACCCAAACTGTCTCTTCACTAAAGCTTCATATGCTTAAAAGATCTCTGGAGCATAAGGATGGAGCAATATCTTACTCACACAGATCATGCTCTTTGGGAAGTTATTGTGAATGGTGATGTACCTGCTGTTGCATCAGCTAGTACTGAATGTCCTATTCCTCCCAAGACTGTTGAACAAAAGATAGCAAGAAAGAATGAATTAAAAGCAAAGAGAACTCTGTTGTTGGCCATTCCCGATGAGCACCTATTGAAGTTTCATGGAATAAAGGATGCAAAGAGCCTATGGGAAGCTATCAAGACTAGGTTTGGAGGCAATAAAGAATCTAAGAAAATACAAAAGACTATCCTAAAGCCGCAATATGAGAATTTTACTGCATCAAGATCTGAAGGACTAGACAAAATTTATGATAGGTTTTAAAAACTCATCAGCCAATTAGAAATTCATGGTGAAGTAATCTCTCAGGAAGATGAAAATCTTAAGTTATTAAGAAGTTTACCATTAGCTTGGAACAATATTTCCTTGATCATGAGAAACAAACCTGATCTAGACACAATGAGCATGGATGACTTGTACAACAACTTAAAGGTGTATGAATCTGAGATTAAAAGCCAATCAAGCTCAAGCTAAAGCCCAAACTCTCAGAATATGGCTTTTGTATCTTCATAAAACACTAGCAACACTAATGAAGCAGTTAATACTGCTCATGTAGTTTCTACTGCTAACTCACAGGGACAAGCTTCTTCCTTATCCTATGTTGATGATGTCATGTTTTCCTTCTTTGTCAGTCAATCTAATAGTCAATAGTTGGACAATGAAGACATGGAGTAGATTGATACTGATGATCTTGAAAAGATGGATCTCAAATGGCAGGTGGCCATTGATATACGTAATATATAATATATAATACTATGGAAAATTACCAATTTACCCTTGAGGACAAAGGTAAAAAGGGAAATCTTCACAAATATATATAATATAATATAATACGTATAGTTACAACTTCCATAGAAAAGGTCACTTTGCTAGAGACTACAAAGCACCAAGGAATCAGGGGAATAGGAATGGAGATAGTACGAGAAGGGTTGTACCAGTAGAGACCTCTGCAAATGCCTTAGTTGTTCAAGATGGGATAGGTGGCTATGATTGGAGCTTTCAGGATGAAGATGGACCCATAAACTTTGCTTTAATGGCCTATATATCTCAAGGTTCATCAAATTCTTCAAGTTCTGACACTGAGGTACATACTTGTTCCAAAAATTGTTTAAAATCATTTGAAGCTCTTCAAAAACAATATGATCAACAGAGAGAAGCTCTTAATAAATCTAGTCTAGAGATAATAGGTTATCAAATAGGACTAGAATCATTAGAAGCTAGGATAGTTGTTCATGAAAAGAATGAACTTGTTTATGAAGAAAAGATTGCTTTTTTGAATTATGATATCCAAGTTAAAGACATTTCTATCAAAAACCTTAAAATCAGTTAGAAGAAGCCTTAAAAGAGAAAGATGATTTGAAACTTAAGCTTGAAAAATTTGAAGAATCATCAAAGAATCTAACCAAACTAATTAATAGTCAAATAAGTGTTAAAGACAAAACTAGACTTGGTTTTGATAGTTATGTGAATGAGAGTGAAGTACTTGATAATGTAGTTGATAGTCATGAGTGTGATCAAGTAAATGATAGGTTTAAAAAGAGCGAGGGATATCATGCAGTTCCCCCTCCCTACACTAGGAACTTCAAACCTGCAGCAGCCAGATTTAAACCTTTGTTGGGTTAGATGACTCTGTGTATGAGTCTAAAGTGAGTGAAACTATTACTAGTGTGCCTAATAATGAAACAACTGCATCTGAAACTAGTAAGGATAGTTTGGAAAAGCCTAAAACTGTTAGGCCTAGTGCTCTTATTATTGAATATTGGGATTATGATAGTGAAGATGAAAATGTGTTTGCGCCTAAAGAAGTAAAGAAAACAGTCAAATCTAGCTTTGAAAAGATTGAATTTGTTAATGCTAGGAATTCAACTGTTGAAAAACCTAGAAATTTTAGTGAAAATCCTAGAGATAACAAAAGAAATAGGAATGGTTTTTGAGTTTACAAAGAAACTTACTTTGTGGATGGGTGGGAGTGTTTCATCATGCAAATCAAAGACTGTGATTTTTCATGAAAAAAAGGTGGTACAAAAACATGTGTTGAAATCCTGTAGAAAAAGGGAACTGGTCAAAGGGAAGTTAGACAAGTTTGGAATAATGCAATGAGGGTTAATCATCAAAATTTCTCTAAACGGGATTTTGCTCCAACAGACCAAGTCTGGCATAGTACCAATTAGTGCTGCTAGGCAAAACTCTTCAAGAGCAGCAGCACTAGTTAGTGCTGCCAGGCCTATTAATACTGCTGCACCCAAACCCTTTGTGAATGTTGCAAGAACTAGACCAAATGCTTTTCGTAAGTCACACTCAACATCTAGGACACCTTTTAACCAACAAACAAAACAACACACTTAAAAACAGAAATTTAAATGACATAGTTACTATGTTAAGGTAAATTCTGTTGATAACTTGGTCTGTTGCGCTTAATTACAACAAACCATTTTCCCACTATAAACGTACTTAAATGACTAAAAACATACCAAAAATACATTGTATTTTGTATGATTGCATTTGTATTGTGCAGGGAAACAACGGATAGTCAAGAAAAGGGAGCACAAAGAAAGGCCAAAAACAAACAAATCCAAGCACGGGAAGAGAAAGAGACGGCAAGTCAAAGTCGAAGTCTAAAGTCACCGCATGAAGAATTTAAGCAACTTGAGGGGCCTAAAACTTGGCCAAGCCAAAAGTTGTATTACAAAAGATTAAAAAGACAAGGGCCAAAACTACTGCCAACCGGTAATATTGCTTTTTAAGTTATACAACTATCACAGGGGACCATAACTTGGCATACTTCCCCCAAAAAGTCTTCTTTCCCGCCCTAAAACCCAGTTACAACTGGTATGTCGCCCCATACTTTCTCCCCTGCAAAACCACTTCTCTCCCTAGCCAAAATCATTTCACCCACCCTACTACTTCCCCCCAGCTGTATAAAGTCCATGTTGGCAATCCCTCTCCATTCCCAAAGCATTTCGATGGTTGAGATTGTCTCCAAAGAAGCTCAAAAGAAATCAAAGGCTGGGATTTGCTTTAGAACTCTCCTCACACAACAAGCACACTTGTTTTTATCTCTACAAAGAAGCACAAGCTGCAAGTCCAAGACTTCGGCTATAAATAGAGCTTTTTGTAAGCCTTTGAGGCACCTAGTCTTAGTTTTTATCTAGTTTTTAAGTTTTAATACAACTTAGCTTATTTTTAGTTATTTACAGCTTTTATTTCCAGCTTTGTAACACTTTCAAAATTAATGCAAGTTTGAAGTTTTTAAATCAATATCAGTGTTAAGTTACTTAATACCTATTGTTTTGTATTCACAAAATCACTCTCAAATATACGCAACAGCTTATGTTTATGGATGATATGCCAGTCTGCTCTGGATGGGCTTATTTGACTCTCACTAACTTGTGTTTCGCTCAAGTTAGAGCTTGTAGATTCTTGATTTAGCCCTGTATTGAGCAAGGGGTGTTGTGAAGGTCTTTTTCGTTTTCTTACTGTTACTTACTATTCATGAACTGGCTAGTTTATTTAAGTACAACTGTTGGTTTTAAGTTAATATGCTGAGAGCCAATTCCATGGCTTATTTAAGGGGTGCTATTAGATGATTAATAATTGCTTATAAGTGTTTTACTTTGTTATTTGATAATCTGTTTTTAATAAAAATGATTTTTGGAAATGTTAAAGGCTATTTTGAACAAGCGTGACTACACTCTAAGTTATACTGGTTGCCCAGTTGATTTTAAGGAACAGTACCAACTATAGCCTAGGCAGTACAACTCAAGTTAGAGACTGGTAGTTCATTTTAGTTGGGGGGGGGGAGTAGCTGTTAGTCCATTTCTGCTTATTAGCTTATTGTTTCTACTTATTTAAGATTAGATTAGCTTTTTAAAGTAGATTAAACCATTTTCCTTTACTTTCTTTAGGGGTAAGCTTATTTAAGCTATTTTTTTGCCTTTTCAAAATATTTTAGAGAGTTTTTTCAGTTTTAGTTTTTCATGCTACAATTTATCATTTTAGTTGCTTATTCCAATTACTAAGTGGAGCTGTATTAAAGGTTAGGTGAACTTCTGTTTTTAGTCTTTGTTTTGCTATATTTATTATTTCTTTAAGTCTTGTTAGCCTAGCAGTACTAACCTTAAGCTAACAGTACTAACTTTAGCCTAGCAGTACTAACTCCAAGTTAGTACTGGTAGTTAAAACTGTTAGTACTGTTGTTAGTAATTAGGAAAGGGAAATAAATTGTTGTTAAATAAAAATTTACAAAACAAATAGATTAAGTCCAAATAGATAAGGTACAAGTTGCTAGATACTTTTTCCCAACCGTTACCATGATTAAGACACAACTATATACATAAACGTCTTGATCATAGATCAAAAACAACAACCTAAGTTGGCGTTCCCTAACGGTCAACTCCTAATCATCCTATACTTTACATACTTTTACAAAGACAAGTGACGATATCTACCACTTTATACAAAACTTTACATCGTTGATTTATAACGAGGTATCAACAAATAATCGTTCCTTCAAATAATTCCATCGGTTTAAGCTTTAACGAACCGACTATCTTCAAACTTTCCTCCTTTTTTGTTGCAATTTTTTATTTTTTTTTTAATTTTTTTTAATTTTTTTTGATTTTTTTAAACATACTACACTACGAATCTTGGTGTAATTTCACCATCTTCACGATCATAATAACTCCCGATAATTTCTTTCATGATTCTTCATTCTTTAGACGTACCAATAATTGTGATGGTAGTAAAAATACATGAGTTTTGACAACTTTTTACATTTCCATTGCAATGTGCAAATTTTCCAACCATACGAGAGATAGAAAATGACACAAGACACAAGAAATACATACTTTACACTTTTATGCAACTAGCAGCTGATAAATGGACTTAATCTAACAGGGTAGGCTAAGGTGTAACAAAACAAATAGTTGGTATTATCTTAAAGGATTGGCTCTACAGATTTTTCTAGGGGTATCTTACTCTAAAAATAAGAGCAAACAAAGGGTTTATACGGGGGTTAACTAACCAGTGTAGTTTGTTAATAAAACAACATATAAAGGTTTTTTGGGTGTAATTCTAGAAATTTACCAATTTAAACAAGTTACTCCATCTAAATCCATCGTACTCATTATTGTGGTTTTGAATAGATATACCAAGCCAAGTTCTAAAGTCTACAACATCACCGACACACTCATATTTTTGTAGGATTTGGGTAAACATTTAGAAATGGATAAGGTTGAATCCTCACAATATCTAATAAGGGTTATGTATGCAGGTTATGTAACTGGTAATTTCACAAAAGTATGCTTGAATTTTTTTTAATTTGAGCATGATTTAAGCATTTGAATATGAAAAATAGGACAAGTAACGTTTTAATTCCCATCTCCCCACTTAAATTATACAACGTCCTCGTTGTATAGATAAACCATTAAAAACGGGAAATCAAAAGAATTAGAACGAGAAACTCCCCTGATGTTTTGCTCGGTAGATTCTCCAAGTTGAGTTTATGAGCAAGAATGTGTGTTGTAAATGCATCTGGATGTCAGCATGACTACAACACACATAGGATTCCAGATGATTGATACTTCACCAACTTTGTCGATTTCTTTTCCAGCGAGGTCCTGTGCAAAATATAGGAAAAACATGTAAAATCCTATCTCGAGTATCCCACGGTTAATAAATAATAAAAATAAACTGTACATGCAGTCAATATGTCGTATCCAAAAACTAGGATATGCCGTATAGAAAAACCTGTAAAAAGTATCAATACGAGTCAGTCTGCCAAATACGCCGTATCATGTGCATGAATACGCTGTATAGACAGATCTGATGATAAAGTTTTAAATGCAGAAAAATAAAGGACTGATAACGTCCAGACATTCAATACGCCATATGGTATGGAGCGGATACGCCGTATTGATATCTGGGAAGACAGATTCGATAAAAATAAATAAAAACAATCCGGGTTGTCTTCCGAGAAGCACTTTTCTTTCAGCTAGTCTTTAATTTAGACATTTTCTTCAGCTTTCTTCACTCGCCTCTTGTTACCATTCACCCTTCGTCCATCCTATGAAAGATCTCTTGGTACGTGCGATATGCATCTTCATTTGTACTTTTCAAATCATCGTATTCAGGTTCTTTTATAGCAACATACTCTTTGTCTTGTCCACATGAATATTTGATCATCTCAAATCTTCTTATATTGCAAACCGGCCGCTCTTGGTGAGGGTTATCAAATAATTCGCATCTTTCTTCGTTTTTGTGTTCTTCTTCATTTTCTCTTTTTTCATGATCACAGATGGCATTCTCATATCCGTCCCATATTTTCCAACCATTATAATGTGATTCATCATCATCGTCAATCATTCCTTCCATGATGGCTTTATTTTTTAAAGCTTCGTCTTTAAGTTTGCCATCCTCCTATGCTTCATACCATTCTACATCTTGGTAACGAAGTATGTTCCCAACTATGTATGCTCCAGACAAGTTCACATCATTACAATATCCATCATCTTTCCAGCTACAAGTTGGCCATTCTGAATGTCCATTTTTAAACGAGAATGGTTCACAATAATGTTCAACAGGAGTAGGTTCTTCCTATTCTCCATTGTATGTCCATGGTTTTTCATGTACCCACGGTATGTCTTTATTCCACTCATATATCCAATCATCCTTATATTCTTCGTAAGTCTTAAATCCATCAATATCTTTAGTAAGTAAATCTGGATCGATTTATAAAAGATAATTAAATTCCTTGAAAGCTTTGCACGTAGGTGTCTCGAAATCAAATGCATTAGTGTCAATCCTAAATATTTCAGCAACTTCATCTTCATCATCAGAATCAGAGGATTCTTCGTCAAAGAGTTCAACTTCATCATCACCTCTAGTCCAATAAATCCATAATGCATTCTTCGTATATTGATCCATTGTTTTATGGTTATAAAATTTCGAACCCAACCATTCAGTAAATTCAACATTAGATGGATCATATTCTATATCAACATCTGATCCATGTGTCATCTGTTGTTCCGAATCATCTTTTTTATTTAAGTCACATGGAATGCTAGCAAGTCTAGGCATTTCAACTTCATAGGTAAACAAATCGTCATCCATTCTGCTCATCTGGTTGAATTCTTTGTGAAATATTTCAAGTGATGTATTACAAGTGAACGAATCATCACTGATCTTTTGAGATTCAAGTTTCTCGAACTCTTCCTTGATTACCTTTGTCATTGTTACTGAAAATAACCATAAAATTATCAGTAGAACCAGTCGGAAAAAGGCGTGTATAAAATTTTAAGCTTTAAGTTCGAGTATGAAAAACTCCTTTGCTATTATATCAAACGAACAATACGCCGTATTCAATTGATTTGAATACGCCGTATCAAACTATTGAATGGATACGCTGTATTGGAAAAGAAAGTTAGATACGCCGTATCCAATGGAAGTGGATACGTCGTATCCAATGAAAGTGGATACGCCGTATCAGGTTATCGACCAGAACAGTGTATAGAAAACAAACAAAACAATCACACAAATAAAACAAGCAAACAATTAAAAACAAATATACATAATTTTACAAAATTTTACATTAATCTAAATTACACTAATTAATCTAAATTACACTAATCCTAGGGGTTAAGTTAATCTAATGTTAAAAATTAAAATATTAAATAAAATTCAAGATTAAAATTTCACTCCCCGGCAACGGCGCCAAAAACTTGATTGCGTCGTTGTGAGGTTGTAGATTATGATAGTTCAAGTTTTAAATTTATATTTTGCCGACTTAACCTAAAACAACACGTTAACGGGCAGTGTACCCGGTCAGATGGAGTTTCGTGGTAAGTAGGGTGTCGATCACTAAGAGCGAGAACTAATCTTTTATTTTATCAATATTTTGGTTAACTAAACTAAGTTAATTTAAACTATGTCAATTCTATTCTATGTTAAACCTATGCTAAACCTATGTTAATCCTAATTCTAACGGATAAGGGGGGTTTCAGCCTGAGAGACTTAGATCAATTTAAGACACAATAACACAGGCAAGCAAACAGACAAAAGATAGAAGAGAGGTCTAGCCAAATATAAGAAAACTGTATTAACCATGATTAATCCAATTAGAACGTTGGTTTATTTATTTGGTGCAATGAATACTTATCTCGGGGCGGCATATCATTCTTAAGACTTAGGCGTTACTTCTTCCTAAGACCTAGACACGTAGAATTCTATCACAATTAAACGTATCTGCATAAAGCATCCTATTTGCTGATTATAATCTATCTTAGGGATTAAAGCAATGGTGATCTTGTTAAACCCTAGCGCATAGAGACTTTACCCACTTACTGCTTAATGGCAATTTATACACTAGTAGTCCACTGGCCAAGTCTTTACCAATTGATTAAGAACGTACTCGTTGATCCCAAGGGTCACTTGCCGGTCCAACTAAGCTCACTAATCTAGAGGCGAAGATAGGTCATTATTTGTGATCTTATTGGTCTAGATATATAAATCACTATATGGAGAGCCATCCCGACATCTAGCTAACGTAGTCAGTATCACTAGATCCAGTTGAATGATAGGTCGCATACAAAATCACGTAAACAAGTATAAATTGATAAACATAAATAAGCAATCAACGATAAATTAAGCATTCGAGATAAACAAACCAAACATTCAAATCTTCATAATAATGGCTAATACCCAAGGATAGCCTCTAACGTCATAAATCATACAACATTGGTAATAATCCAACCAAGTTAAACTAACCAAGTTAAACGAAATGATACCAAATCGATAGAAACGATTACTAGAGTATAGTGAGTAAAAGTGTTTCCTATGGAATTAGTAGCTTTGCTTGACCTCTTCTGCTTTTCTTGTCTTCTGAAAATCGACTTTTGTGGTTAAGGTATCAAAAATATGATCAAGCACACTGAAAACCCGTTTTTAGGTTTTCTATTTATAGGGTCTGGAATTTGGTCGATACGGCGTATCGAGTGAGATGGATACGGCGTATCGGGGGTTTCTTGGAGTAGGGACCACGTTCGATATCTTCCAGAATATTTTATTACTTTATATTGAATACGGCGTATATAGTTCCTCTGGATACGTATTGAATTTATACGTTGTTCGGGTTCTTTTTGTGGAAGTGCAGCACAAATACGTCGTACTCTTCCTTGATGGATACGACGTATAGGATGTCAGAATAGTAATCTTCAAATGTCTTCGTTTAAGCTCCAGAATGCGTGCCTTTTTGCTAATCTTCACCAAGTACTCCATAATTATTGCAATTCTTAAATACAAACGATTAAGTAACAATTCTTGCAATAATCATACAAAATGGGTTATTTACATAGGATAAATGATGCTATAAAAGTGACGTTATTTGGTGTCATCAATCTTCCTCATAACCAAGTGTCTTAATGAATTCAAGAATTTGAATTTCTAAGGGAGGTTGGATGTAAGTGTTGTTGGGATCAGGTGGAGGCATCTGCAATACAGTTCTGAGTAGTCTAGGTGTGAGAGTGAAAGTGTGATTTTCTAGTTCAAAAGTGAATGTGTGGTTGTTTTTGTTGTGATTGATGGTTTTTCAAAACTAGTGTATGTAGATGATTGGTACGGTTGTAGTTAAGTAAACCAGATTGTATAGCTTGTGGTGTCTTAGAATTTCAACAACAAATCTTAGCATGGTATCGATGATATGTGAATCTGAAGCGACACGCTGGTTGTTCTTCTTGATGACAAGTCTGTTAGCACGTAAAACCAGCTTTCAGCTTGAGAATTTGTTCTTGACATGTTGAATTCTCAGAATAAGATTCAAACTTTGATTAGTTTCACATGAATACAAACTTAAAAACATTTATTTCATTTTCTGTTTTTAGTTATCCTCACTTAAAATAAAGTTCTGGGATACTATCTCTACGAAATAAAAGATGGAAGAATGTACGAGAATTTTCACTTTTCGCATGCTTTAAAAGTGTTCATCTTAACCAATCTTTAGAGAAACAGAATCATTTGTATGGAAGAAAAACTTTTCAGAAAACGATTGTTTCGCATGAGAATGAGTTTTTCTTTTAGTAAAATAACCTTGAGCCCCGAAGACACACTGATTTGCTAAAGGGATACATTATCAGCTTTTAGGTGACAACTAGCCCTAATAGCCATCCTGATTTCTCAGTAACTCTTAGTCAAATTATTTCAAAGTAGACTCAAAAAAACTTTTGTTTCGGAAATTCAGTTTGCAAAGGCATTGTGTTATTTTGAAAATCAATAGATAATGACGTGTAAAAATATGTAGCAAAAATGTTTATAAAATCTACACACATCATTACTATTATTTTTCGAAAATCATTTCGAATGAGATTAAGTGCCTCGAAAAAACCACATGTAGTACAAGTACTAGTATAGTAATCTATTTCACTAGTGGGGTTAATCCGAAGATCGACCATGAGTATTATAAATAATACCTTAATGCACTGTGGTGAAATTTACGAGAGATATATCTAAATATAACACATTTAATGAGAAACATAATCACATATAACAGATAGAACATGTATTCATTCTCATAGAAACATAATCGATTTCATATCAAAAGAACTTAATAAGCATGAGATTAAGAAAGTAAAACTTGGTCAACGGTCAAAGTCAATGGTCAACGGTCAACAACACAGTAAAAGTCAATGGTCAAAATCCATAGACATAGTCAAATAAAGTCAACAATCTAATCATCTATGTTCAAGGTTTTGAGATTAAGGTTTCCAGATATTTTTTAAAAATCGTATAAAATTTACACAATTAAATATATCCGTTTTAATCCTTATTTAAATAATTCGTTCATTTTCGTGAATTTTAAAAACTTTAATATTTTTTTTTAAAAATTATTAAGTTTTAAACACTTTAAAATTTGTGAACTTTTTGAATTATTTAAAACCTTTTCATTTTAATATTTGAAATTTCGAATCTTTTAGTGTTTTATTGATAAAAAGTTGTGAAAATTTTATCGTTTTGGTCAAACACGAGACGAAGGTCAAACATAAGTCAAACTTGGTCTCGGTCCAATGTGCCTTTAAACCGGGTCAAATAATAATGAAACGGTGGGTTTGAACATTAGGCAAAAAGATATTGGACTTGAAACGGGCTAAAAGTCTTATTGGGCTTTAAATGGGCCAAGACAATTTTGGGTTTCAATTAATGGCCTTTTGGTGGGCTTGGAATCGGACCAATGGCTAACGAAACACGAAGGTGTAAACGAACCAAGATAACCGACCGAGACGAGGTTCGGTTGAACCTTGGTGACTAACCAATGTGGGTCGGTTGACCTTGACTGACCGAGTTTTGTGGGTCGGTTGGTCTTGGCTAGCTGATCCATGGTGGGTTGGTTGGCAAGGTTCAACCGATTGACTCATTTTGGCTCGGTTTTGGACTTTAAGTCTTCGTCTTTAAGGTCTTTAAATCTTGAGTCTTTCAATTTCACCAAAGTCTTCATAAGCATTTCATCAAACACTTAGTCTTCACCTTCAAAAATCTCTAGTCTTTGTGTTTAAGGCTTAAAGATTAAACCTTTTTGTTACCAACTAGCAAGATTAATGATATTAAGCTAACAAAACAACAAATTACATTCAAACAATCAAAACAAACATACTAAAATGGTGGTTCGGTTGGGAATGACGCACCAAACACTCTTTTTTGATCAACTTTAACAATGATTCACTTAAATTCGAGTTAACACTAGTCTATTGACATCATTATCTACAAATCCCCTCAAGAAAAATTAATATCTAAGCACTTTTATTTTTTATGGACCCTAAATCAAAAGTCTTTGCTTTTTCAAAATTAGTGAAGAGATTAAACAATTCTTGTTATAAGAGTGATTAGAAGATGATTATTAACAACTTTCGTGTTTTACCTTTGATCAAAATTGGATTTTTTTTTTGTTTCTTTATCTTTGGCCGATCAAACAGGACAAATCAAATAACACCCTCCAAAAGAAGAAAGGGAAAACCTACTCCCACAACCAAAGAAGAAAGAAAGCAAATGAAAGAAAGAAAGAGTGAGGTGAAAATTTTTTGGTAAAAATTTGTTGCGTGTGTTTTGGTTTGGTTAGGGTTTATTTAAAAGGGAAGGGATTCGATTTTTGGCAATATTAGTCCATAGAGATTTTAAACTCATTTAAACTAAGCCTAAAGTTTAAGCAAGACCCAACACCTTAAATATAAAACTAGTTCACATTTTAGGTCTTAAAGATATATAACTAATTAAAGTTACACTAATTACCTTTAAGTTTTAAACCTATTTTGCAAACATAGTCCCAAAGTTAATCTCGTTAACTCCCTCTCAAACGATTACCAATTAATTATCTTAAACACTTTTTCAAAATTATTTTCACAATTATTTTTGAAAATTTTAATTTTCTAAAAATAATTTCTCCCCCTTAAACAAGTATCTGTTTTTTATTTAAAGAGTTGTAGAATTTGTCTGAGCCTTCAAAATCTCTTGATCATTTTTCCCAATTTGATTCTGATGAATTATTTTTTAACATTTTTGGAAATTTTCATATAAAAGCTCGTTCTCCCCCTCGAACAAAGACCGTAGTCTATTTAAAGATTTCTTGGATTTGTTCGAGCGTTCGAATTTTCTTGAAAATATTTTCCATTTTAAATGACAAAACTGATTCTGATTTTATTTTCAGCATTTTTTGAAAAATTTGTTTAACTCGAGCATGTTTGATAAACACATTTTGAGAAAAATTGCTCGAGATAAAGAAAATTAATCTTTTAAGGACAAAATGTACTTTTTATCGTACATTTTCTTTTTTAGAAAGCGCGAGTTGTGTAGCAAAATATACACAAGTCATATTCTTGAGTATAAAAACTTTGGAATGTTTTGAATCTTCAAACTCAAGACCAAAAAGACTTCTCTTTTCGTTATTAAGCATAACTGCACTGAAGCGTACAACTTCCTTTTCTTTAGGGACTGGGTTGTTATCTGATATTTAATAACAAACCATAAGAAAATTTGAGACGACATGTTTTAAACTTTCAGTCGAACTTTATCTACAATTTCGTGTCATTATTGAATGCCATTTCTAAGGTCATAGATATTATCGATTCTAAAAGACATGTCGAGAAGATTTTTTTATTGTTTTTGAAAAATTTTCTGATTTTATATTTTGTTTTTGAAAATTTTATATTTTTGTATTTGATTTTTGAAATTTTTTGAAAAATGAAAAATCTGATCTACTTATTGGTATGTGCTTAATTACACATACCATTCTCCATTCTAAACAAACTTAAATGACTAAAAACATACCAAAAATACTTTGTATTTGTATGTTTTGCTTTTGTATTGTGCAGGATACGGATATTCAAGAAAAGGAACAAAAAGAAAGCTAAAATCAACAAAGCCAAGCACGGGAAGGAAAGGGCCAAGTCAAGTCAAAGTCTAAAGTAAATCCGCTGAAGAAAATACAATTGAGGGGCCTAAAATGCCATTAAGCCTAAAGTTGAATTACAAAAGATTAAAAAGACAAGGGCCAAAACTGCCAACCGGGTAGAGATTACATTTAAGTTATACAACTTCAGGGGACCAAACTGCATACTTCCCCCAAAAAGTCTTCTTTCCCGCCCTAAAACCCAGTTACAACTGGTATGTCGCCCCATACTTTCTCCCCTGCAAAACCACTTCTCTCCCTAGCCAAAATCATTTCACCCACCCTACTACTTCCCCCAGCTTGTATATAAGTCATGTTGGCAATCCCTCTATTCCCAAAGCATTTCGAAATGGTTGAGATTGTCTCCAAAGAAGCTCAAATAAGAAATCAAAGGCTGGATTTGCTTTTAGACTCTCTCACACAAACAAGCTCACTTGTTTTTATCTCTAACAAAGAAAGCAAGAAGCACAAGATGCATGTCCAGGACTTTCGGCTTAAATAGAGCTTTTGTAAGCCCTTTGAGGCACCCTAGTCTTGTTTTTATCTCGTTTTTAGTTTAAATACTACTTAGCTAATTTTTAGTTATTTAAGCTTTTATTTCCAGCTTTGGTAACACTTCAAATTAATGCAAGTTTGATGTTTTTTAAATCATTTATCAGTGTTACGTTACTTAATTCTTTTGTTTTTCAGTATTTCACAATTCTCTCTAAAATATATTACCACAGCTTATGTTATGGAGGATAAGCCAGTTCAGGACTGGGCTTATGGCTTTTCATAACTTGTTTCTTCATGTTTCGAGCTTGTAGATTCTTGATTTAGCCTGGTTTTGAGCAAGGGGTTGTTGTAAGTCTCTTTTCTTTTCTTATTTACTTATCTATTGCAGAACTGCTACGTTTATTTAATCCAACTGTTGGTTTTTAAGTTAATACTGCTAGACCAATTCATGCTTATTTAAGTGCTTATTATTGATTAATGATTGCTTATAAGTGTTTTACTTTGTTATTTGATCATCTGTTTTTAATAAAAATGATTTTTGGGAATGTTAAAGGCTATTTTGAACAAGCAGTACTAACTCCAAGTTAGTACTGCTAGTTGATTTTAGGAGCAGTACTAACTTTAGCTTTTTGCAAGTACTAACTCAAAGTTGTACTGGTCGTCATTTTAGTTTTTGTACTGTTTAGTCCATTTCTGATTATCAGCTTATTTCTCTGGTATTTCAGATTTCCTTAGCTTTTTAGAGTAAATTAAACCATTTTCCTTTGCTGTTTGCTTATTTAAGCTTATTTTCCTTTTCAAAATATTTTTTAGAGTTTATCAGTTTTAGTTTTTTAGCTTATTTATCATTTTAGTTTATTCTAGTTGCTTATTCCAATTACTAAGTGCTTATTAAGGTTAGGTGAACTCCTGTTTTAGCTTATTTGCTTATGTATTAATTCTTTAAGTCTTGTTAGCCTAGCAGTACTATCCTGAAGTAACAGTACTAAACTTTAGCTGCAGTACTAAACTCCAAGTTAGTACTGGTTAGTAAAACTGTTGTACTTATTTTAGTAATGCTTCTGTGTTGCACATAGTGAACTTGCATTATTATCTTAATTTTAGGCTTAATTGCTTTTTGTATTTGCTTATTTAGAGTTAGTTTAGCTACTTAAGATTTGTCTCAAGTTTATTTGAGCTTATTCGTGCCTTAGTGTAGAAGTTTTAAGTGTTTTTGCCATTTCTAGCTTTTGTTTTTGTTCCAGCTTTTTTCTCCTTTCTATTTTTATGTGCTTTTGCTTATTTTTACAGTTTTAGTGCCAATTCATTCTTGTGACATTCAAATACCAAAACATCAATGTCTAAGCGATTTTCCATCTTAGCATCGTTGGGAAATATAGACCCCGGAACACTCTTTCTGCTTCCGGTTTCTTTGATTTTGTGGGGTTGATCCTTGTTATTTATTTATTTCTGTTTTTGTTTATTTTATATATAAAGGTGTAATGTTCGGCGCGTGGTCATTTTTGGCGCCGTGCCGGGGAAGGGCTGAGGCAAGAAATATCGTAATTTTGACAGTTTCGTTTTTGAACATTCGTGAATTTTTCCTTCGACAAAAACATAAAAAAGTACAAAATCATTTTTCAACTTTTTTTTTTTGTATAATTATTCTTACCAAAAGCAAAGAAAAAATCAAAAATATAAATACATTGTCCATAAAAAATATATAATAAAATAAACTCAAATTTATCAATTGTGTCCTAAGTGTGGAACAATACAATTTCCAAATCGAATCCAAAGATTTAAAACTTTACCATTTGTTGTCGTTTACTAGTACGGCTACCTCAAAAAGAAATACAAACTATAAAGTGGGATAGGGGGTTTGTTCCAAGGAACACGACCCGAAAGGAGGAAATAAGCCTTCGCGCTATTCCTACTCCTCCGCTCACCTGGATTGTATTATGCTTTTTGGGTGCTACGTAAGTATTCTGATTCTTATGGTTTCAAGTTTTGTCTAGTTTTAGGTTCTGTCCGTTTAAAATAGATTGTGTAATAAACTAAAAAAACCAAATATAATCTTCTTGTTCTTTTTTTTAGTGCATGCGCATCGTTCTCAAGCTCGTCGTCTACGTCAACAACAAACTACATCAAACAACATGTTCCTCCGAATCTTGTTGATACTTCCCATAGGTTACGATGGCTTGATAATCGTCTATGCAGAGAATTGCTCCAGACTCCCACCGGGGATACTGAGGACGCAATTGTTGTTCATGAAATTGACCAGCAGCAAATTTTGAGAATCAAGCATGGGTTGCTTAATCTTGTTCCAGACTAGCTGTTCTTCGGACATGACAAAGAGGACCCAAATGCCCACATCCGTTACTTCGATAAAATCATCCTTACTTTTGAGATATCATAATTGTCTCCGACCACATCAATTTAAATTGTTGCTTTTTTTCCTTCTCTCTCGAGGGGGCAGCATGGATATGGCTTGAATAAGGAACCCCTCGTTCAATTCAGACATGGGATGACCTCGTTGATAAATTCATCTAAACCTAGTTTTTCCACCTTCTAAAACGACATATTCTTCGAACGGAAATTACCAATTTCAAACAAAGATTTGCGAACATTTAGTAAGGTTGGGACCGATTCAAAGATCTTCTCCGGGCATGTCCACATCATGGATTCTCGGTAAGCTTCCACCAACTTGATACATTTGATACATTTTACAATGCCTTAAATGTTAATGATCAAGACTCTTTGAACTCCGCAGCAGGTGGTAATTTTTTGGACAAAAGGCCCGCTGATTGCTCAAGCATCATCGAGAGCAAGTCCAAAGTTCGTCACTCCCGAAGCAAAGCCATTATTGCTAAAGTGAGTACGAGCGCTTCCACCTCCGGAGTATCTCCCGATGTTGCTGAATTGAAAGATATGGTTAGAGCTCTACTTCTCGACAAGCAGACATCTCCAGTTCCAGCTCCCGCTCCCGTAAAAGCAGTTGAGCAAAGTTGTGTTACCTGCGGTGGTGCCCACTCATATCGTAATTGTCCGGCTACCGATAGCAACAATTACCGAGATAACATCCAAGAACCAAGAATACGTCTCGCAAGCAGCCGCAGCCAATTTCAACCAAGGAAATTCCGGTTACCGTCCGCCACCGATGGCAAACCAAATCAGACCACCCGGTTTTCCTCCCATGCAACACAACAGCCAAGCCAACAATCAGAATCGTTGGAACCAAAACCAAAACCGTGGGAATGGCTACAACCAGGGTCAAATCCAACGACCCCAGGTTCAACAACAAGCCCCAATGTATCAACCCCCGGTTAATCAACACCTAGCTTACCAAGCTCCAGCTCATCAAGCTTCGGGTGTGTCAAAAACTGATTTTGAGAGCTATGTCAAAGCTAATGATGCGGTTATGCAAAACATGCAAAACCAAATGACCAACATAACCGACTTGCTCACCAAAATCGTAAATTCCAACCAAGCTTCTACTTCAAGTTCGGGTTCTCTTCCTAGCAACACCATTGCTAACCCGAAGGGTGAATTGAAAGCAATCACCACCAGAAGCGGTGTTTCATATGATGGACCTCAAATTCCACCTCCGGTGGTGGAAGTTGAAACCGAGGTGACAAAGGACACGGTGCTTCCTAACGGAAGTACCAAAGACGTCCAACCTCCGATAGTCCAAGTTGATGAACCAGTTGTCATGCCTAGAACCAAAACGACTTTACCATATCCATCTAGGGTAAACAAGGAGAAAATCCACGAAAAGGACGACCTTTTAGCTTTGAAATTCATGGAAATTTTTCGGAATCTCCATTTCGAGCTGAGCTTCGCAGATGCTCTCCTACACATGCCTAAGTTTGGCACCTTATTTCAGAAGCTTTGAACAACAAGAGACAAGATCTAGGAATTAACCAAACATACCGGTTAATGAAAAATTTCTCGGAGCAGTCATCTAAAGACATTTCCCTTTCCCGAAAAATTAGGAGACCCGGGTAGATTTCTGATACCATGTGATTTCCCAGAGCTGGATGAATGCTTGGCCCTGGCCGATCTCGGTGCAAGCATCAATCTAATGCCACTCTCCGTTTTTGAAAAGCTTAATCTCCAAAGACTGACCAAAACTAGGATGATACTCGAGTTAAGCCGACCGTTTGATCGATCTCCACTCCCACCGGCATAGCCAAGATGTTTTTTGTGAAGGTTGAGAACCTTCTACTTTCCAGCCGATTATTGTGGTAGTTGATCTATGAATGCCGACCCTAGAGTCCCGTTGATTTTAGGAAGAACCATTTTTAAGAACGGCAATGCCTTGATTGGATGTACACGTTGAAGAGATACCTTAAGACATGATGACCAAGTCCTGTGACTTTCAAAGTAGTGATACGAAAAACTTCTCCTAAAATGCAAATGGAATCAGTTAACAAGGTCCCCCCCCCCCCCCCCCCCCCCCCCCCCCCCCCCCCCCCCCCCCCCCCCCCCCCCCCCACCATATCATATCCGAGCTTTATTGATATACATTTGAGAGAATAATCTCAAAAGATTTTTAGGTTTCTCGGAAGTATTAACAAATGGAAATTCCACTCCTTACTTTGAACCGATTGTTGATACCACTTCTTATCTTCTCCCAACCCTCACAACTCCAATTGAGGTGGAGATTCATTCTGAAGAAATCGAGACTGAACTTTTTCTGATACTTCGTATAAGTCAGGAATTGATGATAGCAGATTGATCCTGAGAAGGGACATTCTTCTTCTTAAGCTATTCCCTAATAGTGAGCCCTGATCACACATCCCAAGCCTGCAAATTATTTTCCTTTCCCTGTGGGGGGGAATTTTATAAAAGAACTTAAGATTTGTGAAGCCAAACCCGATGGAACATCAATTGATGAACCTCCCGAGGTTGAGCTCAAGGACTTACCTCCCCACCTCGAATATGCATTTTTGGAGGGTAACAACAAGTTACCAGTCATCATTGCTAAAGATTTGAGTGTCGGGGAGAAAGCCGCTCTCATAAAGGTGTTGCAGTCCCACAAGCGAGCCATCGCTTGGAAACTCTCCGATATCAAGGGTATTAACCACCCAGACTTTTGTACTCACAAAATCTAATGGAAGAGGACTAACACACCACGTTCCAACATCAAGACGGTAACCCAAAAATCCACGATGTCATAAAAAAAGAAGTTGAAAAACTTCTTGACGCTGGATTAATTTACCCTATCTCGGATAGTCCCTGGGTAAGCCCGGTACACTGTGTACCAAAGAAAGGTGGTTTTACCGTAGTTGAGAATGAGCAAAATGAGTTGATCCCAACTCGACTAGTTACGGGATGGCGGGTATGCATTGACTACCGAAAGTTGAATGAAGCCACCCGAAAAGACCATTTTCCACTACCATTCATGGACCAAATGCTCGAGAGGCTTGCGGGAAACGAATACTATTGTTTTCTTGATGGTTTCTCAGGTTATTTTCAAATACCCATTGACCCAAATGATCAGGAAAAGACAACGTTTAACATGCCCATTACGGAAGCCTTTTGGGGGCCTTACCGCGCATGCCCTTATGGCCTCTGCAATGCACCAGCACTTCCAGAATGTATGATGGAAATCTTCCACGACATTGATCGAAAAAAACGATGGAAGTATTTATGGATGACTTTTCGGTTTTTGGAAGTTCTTTCTCTACATGCCTAACCCATTTGGAAAAGATGCTTAAGCGGTGTGAAGACACCAATTTAGCTTTAAACTGGGAGAAAAGCCATTTCATGGTTAAGGAAGGCATTGTTCTTGGACATAAAATCTCCAAGTCGGGAATTGAGGTCGATCGAGCTAAGATTGACGTTATCGCAAAGCTCCCCATCTAACCCGACTACCAGTAAAAGGTGTCCGTAGTTTTCTTGGCATATAGCCGTTTTTTATAGAAGATCATCCAGAATTTCTCAAAAATAAGCCCGTCCATGACACCCATTTGCTTGAAAAAGAGACTCCTGTTATTTCTCCAAAAAGTTGTATTGAAGCATTTAACACTCTCAAAAAGAAGTCTAACCGAGGCTCTAATCCTGATTGTTGCCCCAGACTGGAATGAACCATTTGAACTTATTGTGCGATCAAGCGTTATCGCCTTAGTCAAGTCTTGTGCAACGTCATGATAAAATTTTAGGCTATACATAATGCAAGTAAAAACAATGAATGAGGCGAATCACGTTACACCGACGACAGAGAAGAAATGTTAGACCGTGGTGGTACGCATTCGAAAAATTCCGATCTTACCTGTCATGAACAAGATGCAACTGTGTATACGAATCATTCCGACCTCAAGTCTCTCTCTTTGCAAAAGAAAGATTATAAGCAGATTGGCTCCGATGGGTTCTGCTCCTTCAAGCGTTCGACGTAGATGGTAGTTGACACGAAAGGAGCTGAAAACCTAGCGTCTCGGCTGATATCTATCCACGATTAGATGAATCCTCAACAAGGAATGAGCTGATCCAAAGGAGAATAAATGAAAAGTTTCCTCTTGAAACTCTTAGTTCCTTGCTTTCTTGATGCTAGTACCTCCATGGTTTGCTGACATCAGCAAACTACCATGCGGGAAATTTCGAGATCAAAGGGATGTCCCAACCCGAGCAGAAAAGAAAATTCTTCACAGACGTAAAACATTATTTTCTGGGAAGAGCCTTATCTGATTAAAATCTGTACGATCAAGTTATTGAACGTTGTGTTTTTGGCAAAGAAGCCCATACATCCTCATGGCGTCCACGATGGCCCCACCGGTGGCCATCACGGTGCAACTACACAGCAAGAAAAGTCTTCGATTCCGGATCTTTTATGGCCCACAATCTACAAATGATGCCCATAGAGTTGGTTTAAAAGCTGCAACACATGCAACCGTCAAAAAAATTTCACAACGGGATGAAATGCCACAAAATTCCATCCAAGTTAGGTGAAATCTTTGACGTCTGGGGCATTGACTTTATGGGGCCATTCCCATCATCCAAAGGCAACAAATACATCCTAGTAGCAGTTGATTACCTTTCAAAATGGGTTGAAGCGAAAGCACTCCCCACCAATGATGCTAGGGGTGTAGTAAGGAGAATTGTTTTGAAAGCTCTTTTTTTTTTGCCATTCGGAACATCCCGAGCGATTATAAGTGACCGAGGCACTCATTTTTGTAATGATCAATTTGCCAAGGTGATGCTTAAATATGGAGTTACCCATCGACTTTCCACTGCATACCATCCACAAACAAGTGGACAAGTCGAGGTTTCCAATCGGGGCTTGAAGAGAATTCTTGAGAGATCAATAGGAGAGAACTGTACCTCTTGGTCAGATAAGCTCGATGATGCTTTATGGGCTTTCCGAACCGCTAACAAAACACCCATTGGGTGTACTCCATACAAGCTGGTTTACGAAAAAGCCTGCCATCTGCCAATTAAGTTAGAACACAAAGCTTACTGGGCCCTTAAGCAAACAAACTTTGATATTAAGACCGCGGGTGATCACAGAAAAGTTCAACTCAATGAACTTAATGAACTTCGTGATCATGCCTATGAAAATTCTTTGATTTACAAGGAGAAAACAAAGAGAATCCATGACTCCAAGATCAAAAACCGCGTTTTCAACGTCGGTGATCGAGTCCTACTCTTTAACTCTAGATTGAAGATTTTCTCAGGCAAGCTTAAGACCCGTTGGAGTGGACCATTCACTGTAACCCAAGTTTTTCCATATGGTACTGTCGAGTTATCCCAAAACTCTGGGCCAGATTTCAAAGTGAATGGTCATCGTTTAAAGCACTACTTTGGAGGAGACGTAACCACATTGGTAGTCCGATACCTCCAGACATTCCCCAATGTCCAATAAATTCAGGTGACGGGTCAAGCATAACGACCTTAAACAAGCGCTTCGTGGGAGGCACCCCATGCTTATCGTAGTATTGGTGTAAAAATAAATAATTTTTATCCTTGTTGTGTGGAGGCTCGCCTCTTCCATTACCCGTATTTCGTGTTTGTATTGTTAATTGTCCAGGATTGCCCTGATTGTGAAGACTCCCGTGCTTGTATTTTTTTTCAAGAGTTTCACATCCTCAGCTTCATTTTGGGAATCCAGTATCTAAATCTAATCGACTAACGTTTTATCTTTTGGCACACGCTAAAAAACGGTCCTTGAGATTTACGTAGGTGCCCCTTTCAAAACAATCAAGGACGATGTATAGCTCTAGTAGTGGGTGGATCTCGATTTGATTTTGTTGCCTGCATCCGTTGTTCTCAACGCAATCTCGTTTTTAAACCACCAAATTTTTTGCAAAAATCCAAAAAAAATAAAAAAAAATTAAAATTTTCCATAATAAAACTAAGTGTTTTTGTCACAGTTTCGACTCCTAAGGGGTAGAACTAGAATAATTTTTGACTCGAATCGGAGATGAGCGTGTAGAGCCCTATTGCAGTTCCTCATTGTAGGCTAAGCTTTCACGAATTCTATTGCTTCGAATGTTTAATAAAAGTGAGAACAAGAATGATAGAGTTAAATATAAGATATTATGTGCTGAGCAAGATTGCTATACTAAAGCTTATATGAGTAACTTGGAGCTTTTTCTCCATTATTTTTAATCCACCTAATCATACGGGCTCATTTTCAATTCAACAAGTCAATCGATGTTTTTAGAAAAAAGCTTCAAATTTGTAACCGTGATTCTTTAAAGCGAGGTTTTTTTTCCTAATCCTTATAAAGTAATTTGAAAGTTAAATGCCAAGAAGCATGAATGAAATATGAATGCAAAAATGCATGAATATTGAAATTACGCCAATGAAGCATACATTTGAGTATATGGAGCAAGTAAAAGATGTGTCGTGATATCCCACTTCGCTAACCACGAGGTGGGGGTTCAAACTAAGACATCTTTACTTCTAGGGATTTGGTGTGTTGTGATATCTCACACAGGAAGCAAGGTCTAGTGAGGGTTCAAACAAAGATACCTTTCCTTAGCATATTTGGAAGAAGGTGTGATGTATTTCCCTCTACTCTAGCAACGGGGTGGGTTTTCAAACTAAGAACACCGGTCGTTGGTTGTGATATCCTACTGGGGAGCTAGGCCTAGGTAGGTGTTCAAACTAAGCAACGCATTCCTAGCTTTTAGAACTTATGATTATGATAATGAAGATGTTGCAAAAAGTTCTACAGTTTAAACTTCGTTCTTTAAAATCAAGTTGCAAGGTCCTAATAAGTTGTTGCTTTGAGTCTTGATTTATCTTGAATTACGACTATGGAAATAAGTTGATCTATGGTTGAGTTGAAATGAGTACACACATTTAAATCAGATATCCATGTTGGGAGATAAAAGTTCACAAGTCATAAGTATAAGTGCTCAACATTTAGACTTATATTGACAAATGATCTTGTTTAATTGCTTGGTTTGGGAACTAGTGAAAAATCGGGACGATTGAATTATCCGCAGACTTTCCGTAGATTATTCTATGGACGCTTCTCATTCTATGATCCCAATGTTGATAAAATAAAGGAAGTCAAGCAGGCAGTTAAGAAAAGAAAAAGAAAAATCCAAAAATATTAGGGATAGTTAGTATACATATCAAAAATGGTAAAAACGGAACTTGTCAAAGCTATTGATTCTTTTAGTTCCCCTTGACGAACGCTTTGCTACTTTTCAAGGTAATTAGTCGAGGGGGATCGAGATTCTTGGTTTTCGTATGTGTTTACTTCAATCATTGCGTGAGGACCGAATACCTTAGTATGGGGGATTTTGGTATGTGCTTAATTACACATACCATTTTCCATTCTAAACGGACTTAAACGACTAAAAACGTACCAAAAATACATTGTATTTGTATGTTTTGCATTTGTATTGTGCAGGAACGGATGAACCAAAAAGAAAGCCAAAAGCCAAACAAAACCGAGCACGGAATGGAAAAGACCAAGTCAAGTCAAAGTCTAAAGTCACCCACATGAAGAAAATACAACTTGGGGGACTATAATTGCCAAACCCCAAGTTGTATTACAAGAATTAAAAAGACAAGGGTCAAAATATTGCATAACCGCGCAATAGATTGCATTGAAGTATAAGACTTAGGGGACCAAGCTGCCACTTTTTAACCCAAAAAAGCAACCTTTCCCGCCCAACAAAACACCCAGGTACAACTTGGATGTCCCGTCCCTCCCATACTTCTTCCCTGCAAAACCACTCGACACCCTAGCCAAAATCATTTTATCCACCCTACTATTTCCCCCCAGCTATATAAAGGCCATATTGGCAATCCCTCACTTTTCCCAAGTATCTTCAATGGCTGAGATTGACTCCAAAGAAGCACAAATAAAATTAAAGGCTGGGATTTGCTTGAGAATTCCCCTCACACAAATAACATGCACACTTAGTTTCTGTCTCATCACAAAAAGAAGCACAAGCTGCAAGTCCAATGAGGAGAGAAGACTTCGGCTATATATAAGAGCCATTGTAAGCCTTTGAGGCAGTTATTTTTTAATTAATTTTCCATTTTTAATCTTACCTTAATTTTAAGTCATTTACCAGCTTTTTCTTTCAAGCATTGTAACTCTTTTTATCAAGTTTTAAACGCAAATTTGAGGTTTTAAGTTAATTTACAATCATCAGTTATCAAGTTTCTTCATTGTATTGTTTTGTGTTCAAAAAGCCATCAGTACAGCTTATTAATAAGCTGCCTTAATTAAGTAAGTTTAAAAAGTTAAGTAGTTAAGAGAAAATTACAAAAATAAAAACCCTCATCAAATATACAATCTTACTTTATGGATGATAAGCCAGTTCCTGGATGGGCTTAGTGGTCTCTCACTAGCTTGTTTTATACAAGCTAGAGCTTGTAGATTCTTTGTTTGACCCTGTTTTGAGCAAGGGTTTTGTAAGTTTCTCTCTTTTTCTTACATTTCTTATTCACTGCAGAAGTGCTTATTTATTACTTATATTTGCTTATGTATGCTTTATTATGATGTCTAGTGCTTATCTTGCTTAGTTGTTAGTTTAAAAAGTAGTTTGTATCAATTTCTTAATTAGTACTGTCAGTTCATTTGATAAAACTGTTGGTTTTGAGTTAATACTGCTAGACCAATTCAGCTTATTTAAGTGCTCATTCTTGATTAAAAGTCGCTTATAAGTGTTTTAATTTGTTATTTGATAATCTGTTTTTAATTAGCTTGTAAGAAAAATGATTTTTAAGGGGTATTTTCAACTAGCAGTACTAACCTGTAGTTAGTACTGCTAGTTCAATTTTGGAACAGTACTAACTTAAAGCTACCAGTACTAACTCCAAGTTAGTACTGTTAGTTAAAACTGTTAGTACTGGTGGTTCATTTTGGATTACCAGCTTATTGTTTCTGCTTATTTAAAATTTCCTTAGCTTTTTAGAGTAGATTAAACCATTTTCCTTTACTGTCTTTAGGAGTAAGCTTATTTAAAGCTTATTTTCCTTTTAAAAATATTTTCAATAGTGTATCAGTTTGTAGTTTTCTAGCTTATTTATCATTATAGTTTATTTTGGTTGCTTATTCTTATGCTTAAGTGCTTATTAATGATAGTTAAATATCTGTTTTGACTTATTTGCTCGTTTCTTGTTTCTTTGTGTTTATTAAACCTAGCAGTACTAACCTAAACCTAGCAGTACTAACTCAAAGCTAGCAGTACTAACTCCAAGTTAGTACTGGTAGTTAATACTGTTAGTACTGTATGTTATAACTATGTATTTTCTCTGTTTAATCTAGCTAATTAGCCTGCTGAATTTGCTTATTTAGAGTTAGTTAGCTTATTTATCTGTCGTAAGCTTTATTTGAGCTATTTTGTGTTTTTAGGCTTTATAAAAGAATTTAGGTGTTTTTTATTACCTTCTACTTTGGCTTTTAGCTTGTTCCTAGCTTCTATTTCTTGATTATCTTGTGTCTTTTGCTTCATTCAGGTTCAATACTCAAATCTTACCAAATCTTTGTCATATTCAAACATCAAATCATCAATCGGCTTTCGATTTCCATCTCTAAGCTCTCGTTGGGGGAACAAAAACGACCCGGGAACACTCTATACTGCTTCCGGTTTCATTGGTCTCGCGTGATTCTGATCCTTGTTATGTATTTATATATGTTCGTATTTATTTACATATAAAGAGGGGTGAGTTCGTGCGAGTCAAATTTTGGCGCCGCTGCCGGGGAGGCTAAAAACGATTATCTTTACATTTGAAAATTTCTGTTTGAATCTGTGAATAATTTCTTCTATAAAAATATAAAAGTACAAAAATATTTTCCTTTTTTTTAGTATATATATAACATAAAAAAAAATCAAAAATATAAATAAAATAAACTCCGAATTTATCGCGATTGTTCCTAACTGTTGGAACAATACAAATTTCCCAACTCTGAAACAAAGATTTTAAAACTTACCCATCTGTGTCGTTTACCGAGGTACGCTACAACCTAAAAAAGAAAAAACAAACTATAAATGGGTATAAGGTAGGTTGTTCTCCAAGGAACTACGACCCGAAAGGAAAAAATAAGCTTCGGCTACAGAAAAAATTCCTACTTCTCTGCCTCCGCTCACCTGATTGATGCTTTGTTGGGAGCTACCGTAAGTACTTCTGACTTATTGGGGTCAAGTTGTCTATTTTAGGTTCCTGTCCGTTTTAAAATATACTGTGAATAAACTGAAAAACCAAAAATACTTTTCTTGTTCTCTATTTTAGTGCATGCGCACTCGTTCTCAAGCTCGTCGTCTACGACAACAACAACGACATCAACAACAAGCTCCTCCGAATCTTGTTGAACCTCCCAAAGATACGATGGTTGATAATCGAACTATGGCAGAATTGCTCCACACCATGGCTCGCCACCAGAGGGATAACGAGGACGCAATTGTTGTTCCAGAAATCAGTCACGAGCAAATTTTGAGATCAAGCATGGGTTGCTAACTCTTGTCCAGAACAAGCAGTTCTTCGGACATGACAAAGAGGACCCACATGCCCACATCCGTTACTTCAATAAAATCACCTCTACTTTGAGATATCCTAATGTCCCGACCACATCAATTAAGTTGATGCTTTTTCCTTTCTCTCTCGAGGGGGCAGCCCGGATATGGCTTGAGAAAGAACCCCCTCGCGAATTCAACATGGGATGAATTCGTTTGGCAAAATTCATCAATAATCAGTTTTTCCCACCTTCTAAAAAAACGACAAATCTTCAGAAACGAAATTACCAATATTCAAACAAGATTTTGATGAGGGGGTCTTTTTAGTAGGCGTGGGGATCGATTCAAAGATCTTCTCCGAGCATGTCCACATCATGGATTCTCGGAGCTTCACCAACTTGATACATTTTACAATGCCTTAAATGTTAATGATCAAGACTCTTTGAACTCCGCCGCAGGTGGTAACTTTTTGGACAAAAGGCCCGCTGATTGCTCAAGCATCATCGAAAGCAAGTCCAAAGTTCGTCACTCTACTCCCGAAGCAAAGCAATTGTTGCTAAGGTGAGTACGAGCGCTTCCACCTCGGAGTATCTCCCGATGTTGCTGAATTGAAAGATATGGTTAGAGCTCTACTTCTCGACAAGCAGACATCTTCCAGTTCCAGCTCCCCGCTCTCCCGTAAAAGCGGTTGAGCAAAGTTGTGTTACCTGCGGTGGTGCCCACTCATATCGTAATTGTCCAGCTACCGATAGCAACAATTACCGAGATAACATCCAAGAATACGTCTCGCAAGCAGCCGCAGCCAATTTCAACCAAGGAAATTCCGGTTACCGTCCGCCACCGATGGCAAACCAAATCAGACCACTCGGTTTTCCTCCCATGCAAACACAACAACAGCCAAGCCAACAATCAGAATCGTTGGAACCAAAACCAAAACCGTGGGAATGGCCTACCAACCAGTGGTCAAATACCAACGACCCCAGTATCACAACAAGCCCCAATGTATCCAACCCCCCGGTTAATCCAAACACCTAGCTTACCAAGCTCCAGCTTCATCATGCTTTCGGGTGTGTCAAAAACTGATTTTAAAGAGCTATGTCAAGGCTAATGATGCGTGTTATGCAAAACATGCAAAAACCAAATACCAACAAAACCGACTTGCTCACCTAAAATCGTAAATTCCAACCAAGTTTCTACTGTCAAGTCCGGGTTCTCTTCCTAGCAACAACCATTGCTAAAACCGAAGGGTGAATTGAAAAGCAATCACCACTAGAAAGCGGTGTACTCATATGATGGACCCTCAAACTCCACCTCCGGTGGTAGGAAGTTGATACCGAAGGTGACAAAGGACACAGGTGCTTCCTAACGGAAGTACCAAGGACGTCCAAACTCCGATGGTCCAATTATGAAACCAGTTGTACATGCATAGAACCAAAAAAACGATTTAACCGATCCATCTAGGGTAAACAAGGAGAAAATCCACGAAAAGGACGAACCTTTTAGCTTGAAATTCATAGGAAAATTTTTCGGAATCTCCAGCTTTTGAGCTTACTTCGCGATGCTCTCCTACAACATCGCCTAAGTTTTGCAACCGATGTTCAGAAAGATCTTTTGAAAACAAATGAACAAGATCTTGGAATTAACCAAAACACCGGTTAATGAAAATTGCTCGGCAGTCATCCTAAAGACATTTCCCGAAAAATTAGGAGACCCGGGTAGATTTCTGATACCATGTGATTTCCCAGAGTTGGATGAATGCTTAGCCCTGGCCGATCTCGGTGCAAGCATCAATCTAATGCCACTCTCCGTTTTTGAAAAGCTTAATCTCCAAAGACTGACCAAAACTAGGATGATACTCGAGTTAGCCGACCGATCAATCTCCACTCCCACCGGCATAGCCGAAGATGTTTTTGTGAAGGTTGGAACCTTCTACTTTCCAGCCGATTTTGTGGTAGTTGACTATGATGCCGACCCTAGAGTCCCGTTGATTTTAGGAAGACCATTTTTAAGAACGGCAAGAGCCTTGATTGATGTACACGGTGAAGAGATGACCTTAAGACATGATGACCAATCCGTGACTTTCAAAGTAGGTGATACGAAAAATTTCTCCTACAATGCCATAGAATCAGTTAACAAGGTCGACTTTATTGATATAGCTTGTGAGGAATATTCTCAAGAGATTTTAGGTTTCTCGGAAGTATTAGCAAATGGAAATTCCACTCCTTCCTTTGAACCAATTGTTGATACCACTTCTCCCACCCTCACTCCATTCGAGGGTAGTGATTTCATTCTTGAAGAAATCGAGGCTGAACTTTCTGATACTTCGTATAAGTCAGGAATTGATGATGCCGAATGTGATCCCGAGAAGGACATTCTTCTTCTTGAAGCTATCCTAAATAGTGAGCCCTTATCACCACTTCCCAACCATGCAAATTATTTTCCTGAGGTTAGAAAAGAACTTAAGATTTGTGAAGCCAAAACCGATGAAACATCAATTGATGAACCTCCCGAGGTCGAGCTCAAGGACTTACCTCCCCACCTCGAATATGCATTTTTGGAGGGTGACAACAAGTTACCAGTCATCATTGCTAAAGATTTGAGTGTCGGGGAGAAAGCCGCTCTCATAAAGGTGTTGCAGTCCCACAAGCGAGCCATCGCTTGGAAACTCTCCGATATCAAGGGTATTAACCCGGAATTTTGTACTCACAAAATTCTAATGGAAGAGGACTACACACCAGCGGTCCAACATCAGAGACGGGTAAACCCAAAAATCCACGATGTCATAAAAAAAGAAGTTGAAAAACTTCTTGACGCTGGATTAATTTACCCTATCTCGGATAGTCCCTGGGTAAGCCCGGTACACTGTGTACCAAAGAAAGGTGGTTTTACCGTAGTTGAGAATGAGCAAAATGAGTTGATCCCAACTCGATTAGTTACGGGATGGCGGGTATGCATTGACTACCGAAAGTTGAATGAAGCCACCCGAAAAGACCACTTTCCACTACCATTCATGGACCAAATGCTCGAGAGGCTTGCGGGAAACGAATACTATTGTTTTCTCGATGGTTTCTCGGGTTATTTTCAAATACCCATCGACCCAAATGATCAGGAAAAGACAACATTTACTTGCCCATACGGAACCTTTGCCTACCGCCGCATGCCCTTTGGCCTCTGCAATGCACCAGGCACATTCCAGAGATGTATGATGGCAATCTTCCACGACATGATCGAAAAAACGATGGAAGTGTTTATGGATGACTTTTCGGTTTTTGGAAGTTCTTTCTCTACATGCCTAACCCATTTGGAAAAGATGCTTAAACGGTGTGAAGACACCAATTTAGCTCTAAACTGGGAGAAAAGCCATTTCATGGTTAAGGAAGGCATTGTTCTTGGACATAAAATCTCCAAGTCGGGAATTGAGGTCGATCGAGCTAAAATTGACGTTATCGCAAAGCTCCCTCACCCGACTACTGTAAAAGGTGTCCGTAGTTTTCTTGGGCATGCCGGGTTTTATAGAAGATTCATCCAGAATTTCTCAAAAATAGCCCGTCCCATGACCCATTTGCTTGAAAAAGAGACTCCGTTTTATTTCTCCAAAGAGTGTATTGAAGCATTTAACACTCTCAAAAAGAATCTAACCGAGGCTCCAATCCTGATTGCCCCAGACTGGAATGAACCATTTGAACTTATGTGCGATGCAAGCGATTTCGCCTTAGGTGCAGTCTTGGGGCAACGTCATGAGAAACATTTCAGACCTATACACTATGCAAGCAAAACATTGAATGAGGCGGAATCACGTTACACCACGACAGAGAAAGAAATGTTAGCCGTGGTGTACGCATTCGAAAAATTCCGATCTTACCTTGTCATGAACAAATGCACTGTGTATACGGATCATTCCGCCCTCAAGTATCTCTTTGCTAAGAAAGATTCTAAGGCGAGATTGCTCCGATGGGTTCTGCTCCTTCAAGAGTTCGACTTTGATGTAGTTGACACGAAAGGAGCTGAGAACCTAGCGGCTGATCATCTATCACGATTAGAGAACCCTCACGAGAATGAGCTCGATCCAAAGGAGATAAATGAAAAGTTTCCTCTTGAAACTCTTAGTTCGATTGCTTCTCTTGATACTAGTACCCCATGGTTTGCTGACATCGCAAACTACCATGCGGGAAATTTCGTGATCAAAGGGATGTCAACCCAGCAGAAAAGAAAATTCTTCAAAGACGTGAAGCATTATTTCTGGGAAGATCCCTTTCTGTTTAAAATCTGTGCGGATCAAGTTATTCGACGTTGTGTTTTTGGCAAAGAAGCCCATGACATCCTCATGGCTTGCCACGATGGTCCCACCGGTGGACATCACGGTGCTAACTACACAGCAAGAAAAGTCTTCGATTCCGGATTCTTTTGGCCCACAATCTACAAAGATGCCCATGAGTTGGTTAAAAACTGCAACTCATGCCAGCGTCAAGGAAAAATTTCACAACGGGATGAGATGCCACAAAATTCCATCTAAGTTTGTGAAATCTTTGACGTCTGGGGCATTGACTTTATGGGGCCATTCCCATCATCCAAAGGCAACAAATACATACTCGTGGCAGTTGATTACTTGTCAAAATGGGTTGAAGCAAAAGCGCTCCCCACCAATGACGCCCGAGTTGTTTGCAAATTTCTTAAATCTCTCTTCGCCAGATTCGGTGCCCCTCGTGCAATCATAAGTGATCGCGGAACCCATTTTTGCAATGACCAATTTGCAAAGGTCATGCTTAAATACGGAGTCACTCATCGTCTCTCCACCGCGTATCATCCACAAACAAGTGGACAAGTTGAGGTATCCAATCGTGGTTTGAAACGAATTCTTGAAAGGACCGTGGGCGAAAATCGTGCCTCTTGGTCGGATAAATTAGATGACGCACTTTGGGCTTTCCGCACAGCTTATAAAACACCCATCGGGTGTACTCCATACAAGCTAGTGTACGGGAAAGCATGTCATCTTCCGATTGAGCTCAAGCACAAAGCTTACTGGGCCCTTAAGCATACAAACTTTGATATCAGAACAGCGGGTGATCACAGGAAAGTTTAGCTAAATGAACTTAATGAGCTCCGTGATGAAGCTTATGAGAACTCTTTGATTTACAAAGAAAAGACAAAGAGGATTCACGACTCTAAGATCAAGAACCGTGTATTCAACGTCGGTGATCGAGTCCTCCTCTTTAACTCTAGATTAAAGATTTTCTCAAGAAAGCTTAAAACCTGCTGGTCAGGACCATTCTGAAGAAAAAAATACAACGTGAGGGGCTTAACTGCCAAGTCTAAAGTTGTATTAAAAGTGATAAGGAAAAGGATGATCAAAGTTGCAAAACCCGGGGTAGAGATTACATTTAAGTCTATACAATTGAGGGGACCAAAGTGCCGAATTCCCTAAAAAAGCCTTCTTTCCGCCAACAAACCCAGTTTACAACTGGTATGTCTGGTCCTCATAACCTTCTTCCCTGCAAAACCACTTCTCTCCCTAGCCCATAAATCTTTCATCACCCTACTTTAACCCCCCCCCCCCCCACATGTGTTATAAAGTCCATGTTTGGCGATCCCTAACCTTTCCCAAGCATTTTTGATGGCTGTGATTGTTCTCTCCTCAAAGAAGCTCTCTAACAAAAGAAAACCACATACAAAAGGCTGGGATTTGTTTTAGTCTCTCATCACACAACAAGCACAAGCTGCAAGTTGAAGACTTCGGCTATATATAAGAGCCTTTTTGTAAGCCTTGAAGGCACCTAGTTCTATCTAGTTTTTAATTTTTAGTAACTAATTAGTTTTTAATCTTAAGTTTAAATTTCAAAGTCATTCACAGCTTTTTACTTTCAGCTTTGTAACACTTTCAAGATTAATGCAAGTTTCCGAAAGTTTTTTAAAGTAGTATATTTACAATACCCAGTGTTAAGTTTCTTTATCATATTGTTTGTGTTCAAAAAGCTATCTCCTCACAGACTTTACTTTAAAGGCTGTTTCATTAAGTAAGATAAAAAAGTTAAGTAGTCTAACGTGAAATTCACAAGTATCACTCTCAAATTTACCACAGGCTTATGTTATGGATGATAAGCTTTTTGGATGGGCTTATGGACTCTCACTAGCTTGTTTAATACAAGCTAGAGCTTGTAGACTTTTTGTTTAGCCCTGTTTTGAGCAAGGGTGTTGTAAGTTTTTCTTTTTCTTATTGTTCTTATTTTCTGCAGAACTGTTTTAGTGCTTATTTTGCTTATTTGTTAGTTGAAAAGTGGTTTGTATTACTGTCCTAATTAGCACTGTTAGTTCATTTGATAAAACTGTTAGTTTCAAGTTAATACTGCTAGCTCACTTTTGGAACAGCACTAACTTAGAGCTACCAGTACTAACTCCAAGTTAGTACTGCTAGTTCATTTTTCTTGGATATTCAAAGGTAGCAGTACTAACTCAGCACTAGCAGTACTAACTACAGTTAATACTGTTAGTTAGAACTGTTAGTACTGGTAGTTATTCTCATGTATCAGTCTTATTATTTACTGCTTTTTAAAGATTTCTTTAGCTTTTTTGAGTTGATTAAACCATTTTTCTTTGTTGAGTTCGCTTATTTAAGCTTGTTTCCTTTTAAAGTATTTTTACATAATGTATCAGTTTGTAAGCTTTTTAGCTTATTTGTCATTTTTAGTTCATTTTCCTATCCTAGTCATGGGGGACTCGGTGTGTGGGGGGATCGACTATTCTTATTACTAAGTGTCTTATTAAGGTTAGGTAAACTTCTCGTTTTAGCTGTTTGATATCTTATTGTTTCTTGTGTTTTGTTAGCTAACCGGTATCTAAATTAAGCTAATCAGTACTAAACTTCAAGATAGTTACTGTAGTTAATACTGTTAGTACCTGTTGTTTGTCTGTTGTGTTCCATTTGTTTTATTAGCTTTTATTGCTTTTTCTATTTGCTTATTTAGAGTTAGTTTAGCTTATTTAATTTGTCTTAAGTTTATTTGAGCTTATTTGTGCCTTAGTGTAAAATTTTTAAGTGTTTTTGCCTTTTCTAGCTTTGATTCTTGTTCTAGTTTCTTTTCCTTGGTTATCTTTGAGGTCATTTGCTTATTCAGTGTTAGTGCCAATTCATAATCTTATCCCTGTCATATTCAAACACCAATTCATCAATCGTCCCTCGTTTTTCCATTCCAGCCTCGTTGGGACATAACGACCCGGGAACACTCTATACTGCTTCCGGTTTTCTTGGTCTCGCGTGGTTTCGTCCCTTGCTGTGTATTTATACATGTTTGTATTTGTTCACATATTTAAGGGGTGAGTTCGCGCGAGTCAGTTCCTGTTAGCTTTGCGAGTTTCTAAAGCTTTTGTCACGTGTCGGTTGATCATTTCCTCAATTGCAGCAGGCGTCATTCTGAAACGAGTGTTAGTCATTGTTTCACATCACAAGACATCACACATGGTGACGATAATCACGATTCCGAGATAATACCAAAACTCTATACTGTTAAATAAGATTTATAAAGGAAAAAAAAATAGAACATGTTTGCCAGAAACAAAGAAGATAACAATAAAGCGGAACACGCGAAGAATCAAATACGCTTTTCATATCATAGCAAAGCTTCATAGTTGGTTGCAATCAATCCCATAGCGAGGATACTTGATTTACAAGAACTTCTCTACTAAATAATACATTTCTAAGACACACCTATACTCTTTAGTCTTATGTCCCCCTCAACTTTTCTATTAAACCACAAAAGGATAATTACCACAAATCAAACGGACGAATAGTCTTCCTAAATCCCCCGCCTAACCCTCCAACAAACGCGTACCTCCCACTAAAACACTCTCCTTCACTAACGTCTCACCTTCAATCAACCCGTAGTATTCATACTATCCTTGAATTTGATTGAAACTCCTTTCCCGAGATAGGTGCACACTGTGACGATGAAGACTGTTGACACAATCTCTCTCGATACACAACAAAGCTCGAACCCTCAGGTTCTCCGTCCTCCTATACTCTAACCATATCAACCATAACCAGCTCTTTCTCGATAGGCACCAATCGGACCAGCCTCAACTGTCTCGAGCAGTCTAAACTCATATAATCTATCTAGAGGAACCTCTTTTACATGTTAATGAGATATTATCTATTAGGAGTACCCTCAAGATCAGGAGCATCTCCTCCAGTAGGCTCAGAAATACCACCAGTAACCAATGGATCTACTGCAATCTCTATCGTGCCTCTTACACTGTCCTCTGCCTCAAACTCCTCCTCGTCCTCCCTAATACCACTAGTAGCAACCTCAACTCCCATACCTAAATCATCCTCAGTAGGAGCTCTTACTCAATCACTAATACCCAAATCTGCAACAGTTTTTGCATCAGCAATACCAATCTCCATATGCTCCTCTCCGCTAGCCTCATATGAGTATAAATCTCTGAACCTCTTGCAAGGCGGAAGATCAATAAGAGCAGGGGCTATCGATCTCGAAACATGAGTAGATGATGGTACCAAAGTAGCAGGGGATCTGCATCTCTTGCGAGATGGTCTAGCAAAAGGTGAAGATGAATCCAATGACATCTCAGAAGATAAATATGGGGATGACTCTAATGTCGTAGGAGGATAAGGAGTAGACAATGGTGCAGACCTTCAACCCATAAAAGCCTCACTACATCGTGAAGTCCTAACCAGGGGATCAACCAATCTAGGTGGTGCAACTCTAGTCGATGGTCCTGAATGATACTGACCTGATGCATCACATCCTGAAGAATGAACTGATGACGAGTCTAAATATGAATCTGAAGATAAACCTGAAGAAATATCTGATGAAGAGTCCAAAGATGAACCAGAAAAAGATGAGTTTGAAGTAAAATCTGGTGAAGAATGACGATCCAAAAAAAACGATTGAGATAACGTCTAACAATGACCAAGTCTACCCATCTGAGCAAGTAGAAGGTCTCTAAACATAACAATTTTATTTCTCATAGTCAACAACTTACGCTGGCCAAATTGTTATCTTTTCAAAATTTTGCTTGAAAATTTGTGTGAAATGATTTGATGTTGATCTTGGTTTGTTCAAATATAAAAGTCAGTGATGTGTCGTTGTGCGTAGGTATTTTTTATTATCAAGTTTTACATTTATAGTTTGCCGACATTACCTAAAAACAACACTAACGGGTAGTGTACCCGATCAGTTGTAGCTTCGTTGGGAAGTAGGGTGTCGATCACTAAAAGCGAGAGCATTAATTCCTAATTCTATCAGTTTTTAAGTTGTCTAGGTTAGTCCTGATTTATTATATTATAAGTTAAACCTAAGTTAATCCTAAACTAATGGAAAAGGGGGAGGGGGGGTTAGCCTGAGAGACTGACATAATTTTGGGTTATCTAGCCTAGTGTTTTGAAGACAAATAAAGCAATAAACACAGACAAGAAGATGGACAAACGATAAAGGAACGGTGAAGAACTAATGTAAGGAAAACATATCAACCATGAATAATATGATAAAACACAGGTTTTGTTTATTAGTGCAATGATTGTCTTATCTCGAAGGGGTATATCATTTCTAGATTTAGGCGATACTTCTTCCTAAAACCTAGACACGCTAATTCTGTCACAATTAGACGCATCCGCATAAAGCAACCTTTTGTTGATTATCATCTATCTTAGGAGATTGATAATGGTGATTTTTCTAAAACCTAGCCCATCGAGACTTTACTAATTTACTGCTTAACTGCATCTTATATACCAGTAGTCCATTGTCTAAGTCTTTACCAAGGGAATCAGAACGTCATTTGTTATTCCCAGGTCACCTTAGAGTCCAACTTGTTCACTAAACCAAAGGTAAAGATAGAGCTATCCCAGACTCTTAACCTACGCCCACACAACACCGAAGTTGAATGATAGGTCGCATACTTAAGCACATAAGCGAGTATAAATTGATAAACATAATCAACAATTATTGATAAATTAAGCAATCGATACAAACAAACCAAACATTAAACCTTTATAAACATGGTTGATACCTCATTGTAAAAATATATACGATTTCATATATTAACGATTAAAATAAAGAAACCTTAACCGAATGCGTATTGGGTTGTGCGAAGATTACAAGAGTTTTCCTATCATCTTGAGGCTCTTTTCTGACCTTCTATGCT
>BQNB010036028.1:9064-50432 GCA_026074375.1 Tanacetum coccineum | reverse complement strand
TTCATTAGTATATCTGTTTTTAGCCTTAAAATAAGCTTTTTGTCTTTTCAATTTTAGAAACCAAACTCAGATAAAACTAAGTGTTGTGTATAAGCTGTTTTCAACAAGCCTTTTCATTACGCTCCTGAATTTCAAATTGGTTTTAAAAAGTTGTTTTAAGTAGTATTTTAGGTGTACTTTCTAGGGTAATAAGCCAAAAGTCCATAAGGATCCTTTAGCTTATTTAAAAATAAGCTCAAAGGAGCCTTAAGGGGCTGTTTGGTTAACAGTTTACACCATAAGTGCTTATTCCTTTATTTTAGCTTATTTGCTTATTGTTATGACTTATTTAGGTTTAGTTTAGCTTATTAGGTTAGTATAAGTCCATTTTAGCTTATTTGGTTTTGTCATTTGCTTATTTGAGCTTATTTGCTTTCTAGTGTAAAATTTTAAGTGTTTTTAAGCTTTTTAGCTTTTCTGTCATTCTAGCTTATCAATTGTGCTTATTTTAGTTCTTATGTGCTTATTAGATATAGCTTTTAATCTGTTTTAGCTTATTTAACTTTTCCCTTAGCTTATTTGTTCTTAAAAAGCCCAAACAGTTTGCATTTTATAGGTTTATTAGGATTTGCTTATTCTGTCTTTAACTGCTTATTTGTGGGCTTATTTTAGGTTTATAAAAAAGGTTGTTTTACAAAAGTTGCTTATTTTTAAGAGTTTTAAAAAGTTATAAAAAATGGAAAAAATTAAAACACTTGGGAAAGTGGGAAGCCCCGGGTGAGCAAGGCTCGAACCCGGGACCTCTACCACCCTCACCAAGTGTTTTATCCCCCACACACACAACCATCATGCTACAATAGCTCATCCGTTATTACTTTGCATTATCTATCTTTTATATACGTTTTAGGCATATTAGTATAATAAGTTGTTTTAGCTTATTTCGCAGCTTATTCGATAAGCTGTGTTCCCGAGCTTATTTTTCCTAGATTCCTCTTAGTTCAAGCTACTTTTTATAATTTTTTTAGAATTTTTATAATTAGTTTAGTATTTTTAAACATTTATTTTTATTAAAAACTTTAAAAATTCATAAAAAATAGAAAAATAATCAAAAAAATATAATTCTTTTTTAGAAAATTTTCTTTTATCATATAGTTTCTAGGAAAATTAGTTTTGCTTCTGTAGGGTTAAAATTGCAAAATTTCAATTTTTAAAGAACGGGATTCGTTTCCGTTCACGTTTTTTGTGATTTTAATCTCAATTCAACTCTGTTTTTGTTTTAGTTTTCTTTAAATTTACTTTTTAGTCAATTAGAGTCTATTAAAAGTGAAAAATTCATTTTAGGTTTAATTTTGGAAATTTAGGCTTTTTAATCACCGTTTAGGTTCCCGTTTTGCGTTTTTAGTTAAAGTTTAACTTCCCGTTATTAAAGTTAGGATTAATTGTCCTTTAATTTGCTCACTTTTAGGATTTTAGAAAACAAATCATCTTTGAACCAATTCAAATCATTGTCCAAATAACAAACGTGGTCTCAATTTCATAAATCTTCGAGGAATACGACCCGGTAATCACTTACAGATAAATATACGTATTATTATATATATTTGTGAGAATTTTCCTTACTACTTTTGTCCTCAAGAGTAGTTTGGAAATTTTCTATACTTATATTATTATACGTGTATAAAACATTACAACCAGTCATCCTTCCAATCAGCTTGCTTTGCATTCAATTGAACTCCAGCTTCCTCTTGCTTACACAATAACATCTTTTCCTTGTGATAAGATGCATCCTTTGCTCGTTTCGGTTTCTGACATTCCCTTGATACATGCCCATATTACTTGCAATTATAACACTGAATCCCAGACTTTTGCACAACCGGAGTACCTACATTTTCCCTAGCCCCAACAACATTAACTACCCTCTAATGTTCATACCTAGTTCCTCTGTTGGTTCTTGGAGAATTATCTTGGTTAGCTCTACTGGTGTTTGATGATGTTTTAAGGTTGTTGTTTGTAGGTTTGTATATTTTCTTGAACGAGAGAGAAATTAAAGCCATGAGTTTGTCAATCTCCTTTTCCTTTGACATTTCATCGTCTTCAGTAATCGTGGCAGGTTTTTGATCATAAATAGCAGCAGAAGAGTTGACAATTGCTTTTCCTCTATTTCTGGTAGCTTGCTTTGATCTGGTTGAGGAATATTGAGTGTTGTGATTAGGATGGTTTTGAGGATGGTAAGCTGGTTGTTGTTGAGCAACTAGTATACAAGTGGATTAATCATACATGCTAGTCTTTCTCAACTCTTATCCTCGTTGACTGTCATTCTGGTGTGTTGCTTTAGATGTCTCATAAAGTTTATGACAAAGGAGACAGTCTTTCATCCTCTGGCTCTCGCTTAACAAGTGTTACAAACCTTTAACAAGTGTCACAAACCTTTGCCATTTTGGTTGTAGTTGAAGTAAGAACTGGACATTCACTTGATGATTAGTAGCATCACACTGATTCCGTACAAGCTCATTTATCATCTTATAGAACCTTGCGTAATACGATTCAAGTGATTCACCATCCCGTGATGTGAATTTTCCAAATTCCCAATACAAATTGGTTTCAAGATCTTGAACATTGATTGATTCACCTTGTTTCAACCTTTCCATGGCTTTCCACATTTCACAAGCATTAGGACAAGCATCAACTGTAGAGTAGATATCGTTATCTATCCCTATAAGAATAATCTGAATGGCTTCAGCTTCAACATTCAGTTGATCGCGTATGTCTTGTAAAACATTCTTATAGTTCTCTATGTACCCTTCTGTAGTTGTTTCAGAACTACCTTTAGCAACTATAACAATCTTCTCAGTCCATTTGAACTTGTATGGTGGATTCTGGAGACAATAGTGGATGAGTTCATTGTTAGGTTTGGTGTTGATGTATCTCTTGATTATGGATTTCCACTGAACATAATTACCCGGTGCTAACATTGGTGGATGATCTTTGCAACCTGCTTCCATGATAGCATTGTGAAGAGCATTGGATGTTTGAGTTTGCAAATTGTTATTTGTATTCGCCATTTTGATGTTGTGAATGGATATCGGATCTTAAGTGTTATGAAGTGTTGATTGTATTGTAGGTTTAAATGAATTCAATTAACTTCCACGGGATTTTACAACTCTATGATTAAAATCGAGGAGAAAACTTGTTGGGATTTTACAAAATCATTAGAAAAACTGTGAAATAAGAATTGATTTGAAGTTAATGTTTGTTTGTTGATGAATTATCCTTTTTAAGTCCTTGAATGATGATTTTGGTACTTGGTTTGTGAGTGTTATTTAATTGTAGTTTAATGTCCAAGGTTCGTTTTTGTCCAAAATTTAATTTCACCGAAATTGGTCTTTTTACCGAAAATCAATTACCAAAATGGGGTCACTTGAAAATGAAATTCGGTACAGTTTGAAATGAAGCAAACTGCCACCAGAAATTTCAGCAAACCGCCACCAAATGGGTTTCACCAAACCGCCACTTAGTAAAATAATCAAACCGCTGGCAAAATAATCAAACCGATGCCTTATATAATTGGACAAACCGCTGGCATTTATTAAGAAGAAAACCGCTGGGATAATTGACAAACCGCTGCTTAAGTGTACTTGATCAAACCGTTGGCAGTTTTAACTTTCCCAAACCGCCGGTAAAAAGGAATAGACCAAACCGCCACTAAGATTTGCAAACCGCCACTGTTCTTTTTAGCAAACCGCCACTAAATGAAAATTTGGGCAGAGTGACGTTTCAATTTTGACCATAGAAAATTTCTTCGTTTGTACCTGTAATCAAACCGCTGCTTAACAGTTTAAACAAACCGTTGCGTGGCAAAATCAAACCGCCACCCTTTTTGTTTGACAAACCGCCACGGAATAGGTTAAAAACAAGGACGATTAGGACCACTAGCTTAAACTGCCACCTGTACCATCTTTTGTTTTCATGTACAAACTTAGTAAACAAACAAAAAGGTCACTTTCTTAACTCCTAACCGCTACAAGTAAGATTAATAAAGAAAAAACAAACCGCCACTTAGAATTTCTAAATAAGCCGACTAGAATAAGCTAAATCTAATCAAATAAGCTATAAGTGGTTAAGAAGTAAGTGGGTATAGGAGTATTAAGCACGAAAGTACAAGCTTTTTCTTGTGAATCTTCAAGAATAACCTCAACCCGCCACTTAGAAGCTTAACTAAACCAAACCTTTTTAAGCTTAAAAAACAACTTAAAACCTTATCTAAGATGTGATATGACTACACAATAAGCTGTTTAACATGAAGAACAAAGAAAGATTAGGATTAACAAACCAATAAAAAAACAACAACCTAAAAAAACGTGGGCTTTTGCTTTACAAAAAGCCATAAAATTTAAGTTTTTTCACAAATCAAACACTAAACACCCCTTGGCGAGTGATACCACATGTTATCCCACTAGTAATCCATACACAACATATTAAGCACACCCAATAAGCCAAATATAATAAGAAGAAAAGAGAGAAAGAGAATGGTAGAATATTAGATTAGAAGAGAGAGTTTGGTGAGTTACACATACAACAAATGACAACCAACACCCTCTCTATGTGTGGAGAGGGTTTCTTTTATACCCTTAGCCTTTTACTTGGCACATGGGCTTTCTTAATGGGCCGGGCTTGGCTTAACTTGGGCTTTAAACCCGAAACACGGACAACATTAGGTTACAAACCAAGCTTGTTAATACCCGACTAGCCTATTACATTACATGACCTAATTTGACTTAATAAGACCGATAATATTCTTGTTTGACTTAATATAATCAAGGCTAACAAATATACATACCGATTTGTGATGGCAAATTTCTTTTGTATTAATGCCTGTCTTTAAAAAAAATACATGAATCCAATGATAAAAAAGTTTGTGGAGAGACTCTTGATACTCATATTCTCAATGAGTTTGTTATTGAAGATCTGTCTCAAGATAAACCAGGCCAATTAAGCTATGTGGATATTGCAAAAAATGCAAAGGATCCATTTCAGTTCCTTTTGAGTATCCTGCTCAATCTACATACATGTTACCTCAACTTTAGGTATAACTCCCCTATAATGAAAGACGCTTAGGCAAATGCTTTTCAAATCATTATTTACTTCTTATTAGATGAAAAATGGTTAGAAGAACAAATCTCATACCTGATGAGAAAGGTAGACTTCTTGATATATATTCTTTTATGAAAGATGAACTTCTTGACTTCATTAAAGAACGTGTCACTCCAGTATATTTACAATGGGATGGTATACAAAGTCAACAGATTTGAATGAATATAATAGGATTTATGGCTACACAAACTGTTGAGAGCGGTTTTAAAGCTCGTCTAAGACAAACTACTTTAGGGATGTTATTAAAACCCTTGAATTCGGAATATGGTAAAGTAGCTCCTGGGTGGGGAACGACCCCTTTGATGTGGGTCGCAATGGCTTTATTTGCGGTATTTCTATCTATTATTTTAGAGATTTACAATTCTGACAAAAGAGTCAAGAAATACAGACTTTACACTTTAAGCAACTAGCAACTGTAAATAAACTTACTCTAACAAGGCAGGCTAAGGTGTATAGTATAACGAAAACAAATAATCGGTGTTAATCCTAAAGGGATGGCTCTACGGGTTGTTCTTGGAGTATTTACTCTTAAAGTGAGAGTAACAAAGGGTTAATATAGGGGTTAACTTACCCAGTGTAGTTAGTTAATATAAGCAAACATGTAAAGGCGTTTTGGTGTATTCCTAAAAAATTTTCTATTTAAACATAGTAACTCCATCTAAAATTATAGTATCATTATTGCGGTTCGAATAGATATACCAAGCCAAGTTCTAAAGTCTACTACATCACCGACAAACTCATATTTTATGGAATTTGGGTAAATATTTAGAAACGGATAGGTTAAATCCTTATAATATCTAACAAGGGTTATTGTGTGCGGGTTATGTATCAAGTAATTTCACAAAAGTATGCTTGAAATTTTTTTAAATTTGAGCATAATTTAAACATTTTAGTGTGAAAATTAGAACAAGTAAACATTCTAATTCCATCCCCCCACTTGAATTATACAACGTCCTCATTATATAGATAAAACATTAAATACATGAATTAAAAAGAATTAGAATGAGAAACTCCCTTGATATTTGCTCGGTAGATTCTCCATGTTGAGTTTATTAGCAAGATTTCGTGTTTAACAGCCGCCTTAAAGTTTCAAGACTCCAACACATCAAGATCTCCAGATTTGTAAATTCTCTACCAATATTCGTCGATATTTCTTTCACGAGGTCCTATATAAAACATAGGAAAATAAAAGTGTATTCCTGTCTTGGTATCTTAGGTTAATTTAAACTAAACTTAACAAACTATATACTAGTCAGTTTTGGTTAATATACCGTATCATGTGCATGAATACGCCGTATTGCCAGAACTGACAATAATGTTTTTAAACTGCATAAAAAGTAAAGACTGATAACGTCCAGACAATCAATACGTCGTATGGTATGGAACGGATACGCCGTATTGATGTTTGGGAAGACAGACTTGATAAAAATAAATAACAATCCGAGTTGTCTCCCGGGAAGCACTTTTGTTTATAGTGAAGTCTTTAAGTTATACTGTTCTTCAGCTTCTCACTCGGTGCGCATAACCATCCATCCTTCGTCCATCATCCGAAAGATTTCTTGGTAAGCTTGACACACCTCTTCACTTGTGATTGTAAGATCGTCGTATTCGTCATCTTTTACAGCAACATATTCTTCATCATCTTTGAACGAATATTTGATCATCTTGTATATTTTTATTTGGCAAACTGGCACCTCGCAAGTTTTTATACCACATAACTCATGTCCTACTTTATGAGTTTCGTTTTCATATTCCCCTTCATTATAATTGTGATAGTAAATCTCATGGCTCTTCCATCTTTTCCAACAATCATTGCTTGATTCATTATCAGTGATCAAACCTTCCATGGTATCTTTGTTCATTAAAGCTTCATCTTTTAGTTCGCTATCTTCCAGAGCCTCATAACATTCAAGGTCTTGGTAATGGAGCGAGTTTCTAATATGGTAAGCTTCGGGTAAATTTCCTCCATTACAATAACCATCCTCTCTCCAGCTACAGGTTGGCCATTCCGAACATCCAGTTTTATAGTTGAAATGCTTGCAAGTATGTTTGACTGGTTTTGGTTCCTTCCATATTCCTTTATCAAGCTATGGCTTGTCATACACCCATGGTACATTCTTGTTCCATTCGTAGATCTATTCGTCTTTATAATCTTCATAGGTTTTAAACCCCATAATATCCTTTGTATGTAGGTCCAGATCTACTTTAAGAAGGTAATTAAATTAATTAAATGCCAAGCAGAGATGTGTCTCGTAGTCAAAAACATCTGTTTCAATCTTAAAGATTTCGGCGGTTTCTTCCTTATTACTCCAATATTCTTCAAGATCAGAAGATTCATCATCAGATACCTCAATTTCATCACTACCTATTTTCCAGTAATCCCACAAAGCTCCTTTGGTGAATATATCCATCGTTTTATAGATTACGAACTTTGTAGTCAACCAACCTTCAAATTGTGGATTGGATGGGTCCCATTTTATTACAAGAGTGTTATTTCCCTCGATGCGAGAAGGCGGGTAGTATTTTCTAATTTTTTACAGTTAAGTCAACCCAACAAGTGATTGATTCTTTGGTTCTATCAAACCGTCTTCGTGCACCTCCAGCCAATAAGATTGGGAGAACAATAATTCTCAGTTTATCATGATCTACATTGGGTAGTTTGATTGGGTTAATAATTTTTAGGTAGTATTCAATATGCTCAACTACGTCCTTTCCGTTTGTTCCACTAAAAGCATTGTTGTTTAGATCGTCCAAGAATTTTCCTTTTAGCTCATAAGCATTTTTCCTGTTAACGGTAATACTTGTAATCCCGGAATAGTAATCTGCTTTGTCATTAGGCGCAAATGTTTCCATACTTGACTTCTTTCCTTTATCTGCCATCACTTCTTCAATCGACTAGCTCTGATAAGAATTATCTGTAACAAGGGTAAAAATATCAGTAGGATTTGCTCTGAAGAAAGATAGAAATTTTTTTAGCACGGAAATCAAATATATAAAAACAAAGATTTTGATTCTGATCCAGTTGATTGATACGCCATATTCAATAGAAGTGAATACGCCGTATTAATCAATTGAATGAATATGCTATAGTGGACCGAAAGTTAGATACGTCGTATCCAATGGAATTAGATACGCCATATCAAGTTATCTACCAGAACAGTGTATTATGAAAATAATTAAATTAAACACAAAAATTTACAAGCAAACAATTAAACTAACAAATATACTAATTATACAGAATATACACTAATCTAATTAACACTACTCCTAAGGGTTAGATCTAATGTTAAAAACCAAAACATAAAATAAAAATCAAGATTAATTTTCACACTCCGAAAATGGCTATAACAACCCACAATTTTCATAAATGTAAATATCCATCTATTAAGTTAGATGATGTACAATCTATCAGTTATATATGAACTCACCTTTTTCAGGGAAATTTTTCGCTTTATTACATTACATTACTTTGCCAATATCTCAATATGCAATATAACCTGCATAACTCAAGTTAACGGACTCGGACAACCTACGTATGGCAATCCTATCCTCATATATGTCAAGCAAACATCATAACATATCAAGTCAATATCATAATATCATTATTACAAGATACATTCTTCCTAAAAGGTACCATTTGCAACATCATATCAAAACGGGCTTTAAACCATTATCGGATGCCCTAAACCCTAATCTCATGGAAGGGTTAACTCCTAAAGTGAATGCACAAGCTACTAAAGCATATGTACAAGTAATATAACATCTCATTTGAAATATATAATCTCTTTAAATCAAAGTACAAGTCCTTAAAAGCTCAATGTATAAGTCATTAAGCATGATCTCTAAAATAGCCATTTTACCTCCATTTTCATTCTAATTTCTTCACCATCACTTGTGTGCAAGCTATTACACTCAATATACAATGTAAACCCTAATTATTCTATTCATAAACTTTCATACATCTTTTTACACTCAAAACCCTAATCCAAAACCCTAAACCCTAAAACCGAGCTAGTTTCTAAACCATGACCTGTTTATTGGCTTTTATCCATTGTAAACCCAAACCAACACTCAAATAAGTTGTAAAAACTTATTTTACAATCATATCAATCCTATTCAATCATTATTTCATCATTACTTCATCATTTTACTTCACTTGTACGTAAAACATATCCTAGAAACCCTAAATGTACCTAATTGGTTCATTTAACCCGTTTACTCGTTTTAAACCATTCTAATCCCAAATAACCAACCAAGGGCCATTGTAAACTCATAAAATGAGTTTAAAAATCATTATCTATCATTAACTTGGCAATGTGCAAGAAATCAAAGCCTAGAAAACCTTAACGAATCCAGAAAACCCTAATTATGCCCTAATTGTGACTTTGACCCGTTTTCTCAATTTCAACCCATTTTAACTTAAACCAACGACCAAACTTCATTGATAATACTTTATATAAGCCCTAGGATTTGTATTCCATCATTCCTAATCAAGAGTATGCAAAATATAAGCCAAGAAAGTCAAGAAAACCCTAAACGAGCCCTAAACCCGTACTCCCATTTCTTCATTCTAATCCGTTTTAACCCAAACAATTGATAATCTTTGCCTATTACTTTAATACCAGACTTAACCACATATTTCATCATTTCCTTTAATCATTTATAACACAATGTATACTTTTGTTTAAAACATTTGAAGAACACGTCAAACACCAAAATAGACCCGGTTTACTCTATGATCATTTTGACCCTATAAATTGCTACACGAGTCCAAATAACCAATTGTGAACATCTTATAGAATCATTTGTATCAGCTTATGCACCTATTGGACCAAGGCCTTTGGTCAAAATTGGAGAAAGCACATGGCCTCTCTTTTGTCCACTTCAGACCGTGGCATACCCACTCCCAAAACACCTCATCCGAAGCTACCTCATAGACTTCCACAATGATTTCCTAGCTTATTAACACATCATACCTTGACCCCTATGTTGTCAAATTCATGATCATAACTTCTTGCTTACTCCTTGCTACTTCAAAATGGGTATAAATAGGAGCTATGTCTTCATTTTTCTTCATCCCCACTTCCTCCTCTATAACCATTATAGAAGCAATCCTTTGATCTAATAGATCCTAAGTGATCTTAAGAAGTCTCAAGTACAGAAAGGAAGCAAAAGAAACCAAGAAACGAAGCCCGAGAGTCGTTACTTAGTCAGTACGAAGCCTGCGAGAAGTCCCGATTTGACCCGTTTCCAAGCTATACGCTTAAACAGTTCTATATGGCTTATTTTAATCATATAACGTCATAATGTCATTGTTCTTGATAAAATTCTATTATAAGCTTTGAACTCAAAAACCTAAGTGTTATGCCTTTTTGATCCAAAACCGTACACCCGAAACCCTAATTTCATGTTTTTACTTAAACTATGGGTTAAACTTGTAAACTTTTGTTATAATCAATCCTAATAAGCTATTATAATGTTAAAATAAGTGCTTTGATAAGTCATAAGAGAATTTGACCTTAAAACCCCGAGGTTTATGTTTTTCATTTTGAAACCCTAATTTGACCCGTTTTACCTTTTAACTTAACGAATAGTTAAATTAAACTTATGTTGTGTTAAATCTTCATATTTTAGTTTATTATAACTTATAAATGACTATTGAAATGTTAAATTAAGCTTGCATGGCAATTTGGACATGTTTTGTAATTATAATCCATGCAAGGGGTATATATCGTAAATTTCAGAAACTTATAACTAAAAGGATTAAAAGTGTCATTTTATCAAAGTTATAACTATAGGGGTCTATTATGTCACTTTTTAAAGTATAAGGTTTACTTGGTATATTAATAAAAGTTGAAGGACCAAAGTCGTAAAAATGCAAACCCCAGGGGTCTACTTGCAGTTTTCCAAACCCCAGGGTCTAAAATGTATACATTTTGAAAAAGTGTTAATCATATTTCAAAACTTTACCAGACATAACTTTAATTAACGCTCCTCGTGCTTAACATTTCCGGATATTGAATAAAATGCTTAAAACTGCTTATGTTCTAATCATTACATCATTCACCATCGATGTGCTTTCAAAAATCATGTCCCGGATCCATATCATACCACAATACTAGGGAGCTTCATATTAAGAAGTTTCATCTTGGTACTACGTTCTGTCTGAGTTGTTGGGTTTACGATTTAAAGTGCCCTAGCTCCACAAACCATTTTCTTGAGGTCTTCTGATCTTTGATGCCTGAAAGGGTTATGATATTTTTATATCGGAACCCAACATTAGATATATAAAAAATTTTATATACAATCAAACTAAGACTTGCATATATTAACCAGGTTTTTTTGTCTGTGATTGCCCGGGTGAAGCCTGTATACCTTCATTCCTATACATTAGCTTTCAATTTCCCCCATAACTGTTTAGGTGAGTTCATTGCCCTAGCATTTTCAATCTTTTTTTATAAACACGCGAGGGAAGAGATACATGTATAAATGAATGCAATTATTTTTTCTACATGCTATTTCAATTTACTATTGCCCTAAGTAATGCTTTGCCTTTAGTCCCCATAATCATGAAACCGTTAATACTCTCTGTAGTAAGCGCGAATGATGTGAATAGATCTATTTGGGCTGGACTCCCTATTGGTGTACCCAGTTACGTGTAACCAATTGCACATCATTAGAAATCACGCGGGTATTTTGGCAAAGGTGCCCGCAGGGGCAATATTATCATTATAAACCTAAGCATCGGATTCATCGAGCAATGGCAATAATAAATTATATTTTCATACTGGGTGTTATTCAAGTACACCCTAAATCTAACATTTGCATTTCAATTATATTAATTAAACCTATGGAATTTCACTCAACCTTTGTGTTGGACTTTATGCATGTTTTATCTCATGGTAAAACTAATGGCACAGAGTGACGATAGGACACTGAGATGGATAAACCGTTATCCTTCAAATGTTGTATTTTAAGCTTCTAGTAAGAAACCTCTCTTTTGTAAAATCTGAAGAAATAAGGAATGATAACTTATTTTCATAAACGACTCTTTTTGATTCGTTTTCTATGATTATGACTGTTGTACCTTTGAAGTAATACCCCAAATTAGCTTCCGCTGCTATATGTAAATATGGGGGTGTTACAGATTTGGTATCAAGAGCCTACGTTATAGAGGAACTCAAGGGTTAAAACTCTAATATAACTACTTTCCTTTTTCATCCAAAAAATCCTCCGTGCCGTATATTTCCCGGTATGGTATGTAAAGGTTACATAACTATGATATTACTAAAATAAATAACTTTATGATTATTTACGCTGGGTTATTACAGAATGATGTCTTCCCCGATTCGTACTTTTTGCTAATTTTGGAGGATGTCTTTTCTTCCAATTTCCCAAACTATGTTCCTCCGGCTTCTCCGGATTATGTCCCGACCTCTCCAGGGAAAACTTACTCTAGTGCTTCCAATTCATTTGGAATTGTCCCGCTAATTTCACCGACCCTTTCGTTATTTCCCGATGATCCTTACATGAAAATCAACCTTACAGTTTTCGAATAACGAAAGGTCACCAAATCCTGTCTCCCAATTATCATACCACCTAAAAATCGGGAATTTTTCTACCAGCAGAAGGACTCCTTTCACCAATGCAGTGTCATCCATCTACCCATCCCAACCTCAAGCTCTTGAGATTGGTGAAACTTCCCGGAAATCAGCTATCAAACGTCACGAAGAGCAAATTCAGGGTATCCAAGGTTATCTAGAAGAAATCCCTCCTGAACGTTTTGAACAGATTGAAATTGGCATAGAAGGTCTTGGTAAAGGAACAATAATCCATCCAACTGTGATTTTTGACGCCACTTAGGGAAGAACTCAGCATAGCACATACTCAAATCTCTAAACTCCGAAGAAAGAAAGTAGGGATCCAAAACCATAAGATCTCTTAGCTCGCTACAGAATCGAGGATTAACAGAAGTCATTAATTGATATGGAACTCTGTCACACCATGAAGATATAGAAAAAAACTCATGGAACTCTATCATCGAACTCCAGAAACCGCCTTCAGTGTATCATCTAGTTCTAGTTTCTGTTTAATATTCCATTCTTTAGCTTTTAACCTAGCCACGGGATGTGTGGTATAAATAAAAAACACTTGTCAAATCTTGACTATTGTACAGTAAAAAAGGCAAGTTGTTATAATAAAAAGGCAATCCGTTATTACCTTGGTTGTTTTTCCTGCTTTATTGTAAGCTCATCATTTTCCATCTTCATCTTTCATTCATCCCTTTCATTCATCTATCCTACACATCATTTTTATTTATAATTATCCATACATAATCTAAAGCTTCAATATCTTTATTGTTAAATATGCTTAAAGTTTAAAACTGAGTATTTCTCTTTAAAAATTTTGAGCATTACTCCTATCTATTCTTTATTACCCGTGTTGTTATCTTTGTTGGCTTAGAATGCCTCCAAAAAAAAAAGAGCAATCAACAACGGAAGCACAGTATGACTCAAGATGCATTAGAAGTTTAGTAGCTGAAAGTGTCACCTAGGCTTAGAAGCCAAGCTTGCGACAATGGCAAGTGCTAGTAATCCAATAGGAACCACGGTCCTACTGGAAACTTCAGTAGTGAAAAAGGGCAAAACTAATCAAGAGTTCATTAGCTGTCAACCTTTCTATTTTAATGGTCCGGAAGGAGCAATAGGTCTTATTCGCTGGTTTGAACGAACCGAATCAGTATTCTCTCGTAGCAGATGTGCCGAAGAAAACAAAGTAACTTTTGCTATTGGTACTTTAACTGCATGCCTTGTCCTGGTGGAATGCATATGCCCAGCCTATGGGAATAGAGCAAGCCAATCAAATCACCTGGACTGAGTTAAAAAGGCTTCTGACGAACAAGTATTGTCCCCGGACTGAGATCAGGAAGATGGGTGGAAAAAGAGATAATTGAAACTGTACAATATGATTGTTAAGGGGAAATGATTTTACCTTATGTTAGAGATTCCAAGAATTACGGTTCTATTGTCCATACATTGGTGCAAACAACGATAAACTCTTGGAAGCTTTTATCGGAGGTCTACCTCGAAGCATTGAAGGAAATGTTTACTGCCTCTAAACTCAAACTTAAAGGAGGCCATTAACATTAGCCCAAAGGTTAATGGGTCAGAACTAAGCATTTTCAATGCAGGTATTAACCGACAACAAAAAGAAATTTTGACGACAAAAGAACTTTCAACCAACTGCTCCCGCAGCAACAACCACTACCGCAGCACCACAATCGCCTACAACAATCGTCAACAACAAAAACCGAAGGCAAGGAAACTGGTAGAGCTTATGCTGTTACCCCATCAGAAAATGGTAGGTATGCCGGAGATCTCCCTTTGTGCAAGAGATGCAATTTCCATCACAACGGACCTTGTACTGGCAAATGTAATATTTGCAACAAGGTGGGCTATTTGAGTAAGAACTGCCGAAACAAGAAGCCAGCCACTGGAAGTGATCAACTACCAATGACAGTTGTTTACCATGCTTGTGGTGAGAAAGGACACTACACAAATCAATGCCGCAAGACCAACATTAATGCCCAAGGAAGAGCTTACATGCTGAGAGATAAGAATACCCAACAAGACCCAAACGTCGTTATGGGTATGTTTCTCCTAAATTAGCATTTAGTCAGGGTATTATTTAAATTTTCGGGAGGCTGATAGGAAGTTTTATTTTCACTTATCGCTTGGCCTCTATGCTAAATATCCGTCTTATTACAATTTGTACCCTTTATATATCGAATATGGCTGACGGAAACTTAGTAAACCACAAACACTATTATTAATGGCTGCACTCTTAACGTGCTAAATCACCTTTTGAAATCGATCTCATGCCAATGAAAGTCTTGGTAGTTTTGGTCGTTGGTCATCGGTATGGACGGGTTATCAAAATATCATGCCAAAATTCTATGTGATGAGAAGTTGTTCACATTCCTGTCGATGTGAAACTCTAATCATTCGAGGCGATCAAAGTAAAACTCGACTAAATCTCATATCTTGTATAAAAACTGAAAAGTATATGTCCCGAGGTTGTCAAGTTTTTATGATCCAAGTTATGGAGAAGAAAGCAGACGAGAAGAGACTCGAAGACATTCCCGTAGTTAAAGAATTCCCAGATGTCTTTCCTAAAGATCTACCTGGTATCCCTCCCGTTCGCCAAGTAGAATTCCAAATCAATTGATCAGGAGCAGCACCTATTAGCTCGAACTCCTTATAGATTAGCTCCTTCAGAAAATGCAGGAGTTATACTATAACCAACTTCAAGAACTAAAACCGACCGAGGCTTCATTCGACCTAAAGTACTCGCCGTGGGGAGCTCTGTCTTATTGTTAAAAAGAGAAGAAGGATTTTTTTTCTTTTAGGAATGTGTATCAATTACCGAGAGTCTGAATAAACTTACATATTAAAGAATCGTTACCCATTACCCTAGGATCTGATGACTTATTGTCGAATAAAATTCAAAACTTCAAGCGTTTACTCAAAAAATTGTACTTAAGATCAGGTTATCATCAATGAGGTGTAAGGGATGAAGATATCTTAAAGACTTGCTTTCAGAAAGAGTTACGGACACTATGATTTCAAGTCAGCCATTTGGGTTAACAAATGCAACCTGCCTGTATTCAGGGATCTCAGAATAGTGTTTGGCACTCCTTATATGGATAGTTTGTAATTGTGTTCATCGTTGTATTCTTATCTATTCTCGCAACGAAGAAGAACTGAAAGTCATCTTGAATTATCTTAGAATTACTCAGAAAGAGGAAATTGATGCCAAATTCTCTAAATGTGATTTTCTGGATACTATGTTAATTTTCTTGGTCAACTCATCAATAATCAAGGGACTTCAAGTTGACCCTGCCAAGAATAGAAGCTGTTAGAATTGGGTGGGGGGGGTGGGGAAACATCTCTCGCTACACCCACAGAACGTTGAGTCAATTCTTAGGGACTCGCCCGGCTATTATCGAAGATTTATCGAGGTTTTTCAAAGATTGCAAAGCCTTTGACTAAATTAACCAGAAGAACAAGAAGTATTGCTATTGGGTTGCGAAAAAAAGAACAAGAATCGAGCTTTTCAACTCCTTAAACAAAAACTCTGTGAAAGCTCAAATCTTTAGCATTACCAGAAGGGAAACGCATAATTTTGTCGTTACTATGATGCATCTCTTCAAGGGTCTAGGAGCTTGTAACTAATGCAGCGAGAACACATGTCATGTTATCATCTCGACAACTCAAACCTCATGAAGAAAACTATACCACTCATGATCTCGAATTAGGAGCAGTAATATTCGCTCTTAAGATCTGGAGACACTATCTATACGGTACAAAGTGTACAGTTTACACTGATCACAAAAGCCTTCAACATATTCTTTGTCAAAAAGAATTGAATATGAGGCAACGCCGATGGTTAGAACTACTCGCAGATTATGATTGTGAAATTTGTTATCATCCCGGAAAGGCAAATGTTGTAGCAGATGCCTTAAGTCGAAAGAAGCGATCAAACCCATTCCGAGTAACGAGCATTTAATCTTTAATCAGTTTCATCCATACAAAATTACCAGTCAATAATCCTCGCAAGCCCCTAATGAAGCCTCAAAGAAGAAAATGTCAAAAATGAGAACCTACGAGGAATGAACAAATTAATGTGAAATAAAAAAAAACTAAAAAATCACTAAAACAAAAACAACTCGTCCTGATGGAACTAGATGTATCAACAAAACCGAAGCTGGTTACCCTTTTTGGACGGTTGAGAGGACTTAATCATGCTATGAGTCTCATAAAATCCAATATTCTATTCACCAAGGTTCTGATAAGATGAAACCATAATTTAATGGAATCTCTCATTGTGTGGTCCTAACTTTGAAGGCAATCATCGCAGATATGTTAGCAGTGTTTGACATGTTCTAGTGTTTTAAAGCTGTATGTCATAAGACCTTATGCTTATTGGTACAACCAGAAATTCCTATGTGGAAATGGGAAAGGATAACAATGGATTTCGTCACAAAGCTACCCAAAACCTCAACTGGACATGATGCCATCTGGGTCATTGTCGATCGTCTTACCAAGTCAGCGCATTTCATTCCCATTCGAGCAACTGATAGTATGGAAACTCTTACAAGATTATACATCAAAGAAATAGTCTCTCGACATGGCGTGCCAATTTCTATCATCTCGGATCGTGACAGTCATTTCACATCCAGATTCTGGCAATCATTACACAAAATTCTCTTGGGTTCTACAATTAGACATGAGTACAACATATCACCCTGAAACCGATGGACAAAGTGAAAGAACCATCCAAACTCTCGAAGACATGCTACGAGCTTGTGTCATAGATTTCGGGAAAGGATGGGATAAACATTTACCATTGGTAGAATTTTCGTATAACAACAGTTATCATGCCAGTATCAAGGCAGCACCGTTCGAAGCACTTTATGGACGAAAGTGTAGATCACCAGTTTGCTGGGCTGAAGTTGGAGATTCTCAACTTACAGGACCAGAAATAATTCAAGAAACCACTGAAAAGATCATACAAATTCGCCAACGCTTGCAAGCTGCAAGAGACAGACAAAGAAGTTACGCCAATGTAAGGCGAAAGCCTTTAGAATTTCAAGTTAGCGATCGTGTTATGTTGAAAGTATCACCTCGCAAGGGTTATCTTGTCGATTCGAAAAAGTGGAAGCTTAACCAGGATACATTGGACCATTCAAAATCTTGAACGAAATTGCCAGACAGTTGATACCAAACTAGAGCTTCCTGAAGAGCTTAATAGTGTCCACAATACTTTCCATGTCTCAAACCTCAAGAAGTGTTTATCCGACGAATCTCTCGTTATCCCAATAAAAGAACTTCAACTCGACGACAAACTCAACTTTGTAGAAGAACCAGTTAGAGTTATGAGCGAGTTCAAGCCAACTCAAGCGAAGTCGCTATTCCTATAATCAAGTACGATGGAACTCTAAAAGGGACAGATGTTTACATTGGGGATCCCGCAAGTATGAATTAGGTGCTAAATATCTCATCTATTGTCAACTCATCACTTCTGTTTAATTATAATCTCGGGACGAGATTTCTGTAAGGGGTGGACGACTATAACAACCCGTTACTTTTATAAATGTCAAATATCATATATTAAGTTAGATGATGTACATTCTATCAGTTATATATGAACTCACCTTTTTCAGTGTAATTTTAGCTTTAATTACATCGACTTTACATTTGGCAATATCTACAATATGCAATATAACATGCCATTAACTCAGTTAAAGGACTCAGACAACTACATATGCAATCCTATCTTCATATATGTCAGTAAACATCATAACTTATCAAGTCATATATTTTAATTATCATATATGATAAGTATATACTTCTAAAAAGGTATCCATTTGCACACTTCTTATCAAAAGGGCATTTTAAACCATTATCGGATGCCCTAAACCCTAACCTCATGAAAAGGGTTAACCCCTAAAGTGAATGCACAAGCTACTAAAACATATGTACAGGTAATATGATATCTCAATTAACATATAAAATCTCTTCAACTCAAAGTACAAATCTCTAAAAGCTCAATGTACAAGTCATTAAGCATGATCTCTAAAATAGCCGTTCTACCTCTGTATATTACTCTAATTTCGTCACCACCACTCACGGTAGGCATGTACTACACTCAATAATCAATGTGTAAACCCTAATTATTCTATTCATAAACTTTCCCTACACATTTTAAAACTCCACCCTAATACAAAAACTCAGAACCCTAACCCGAGCTCAACTACTACCACTATTGACCGTTTCTTGGCTTTTATCCATTGTAAACCCAAACCAATACTCAATTAAGTTGTAATAACTTATTTTACAATCATATCAATCTATTCAATCATTAATATTCTTCTATTCTTCATCCATTTTACTTCATTGTACGTAAAAACATATCCTAGAAACCCTAAATGTAACCTAATTGTTCATTTAACCGTTACTCCGTTCTAAAACCATTCTAATCCAAAATAACAATCAAGGGCATTATAAACGCATAAAATGGTTTACAAAATCATATCTAGTCATGTACTTGGCATGTACAAGAAATCAAAGCCTAGAAAACCTTAACGAATCCAGAAAAAACCCTATTATGCCTAATTGTATGTAACTTTGACCCGTTTTATTCAATTTCAAACATTGTAACTTAAACAAACGACCAAAATTCATTAATATTACTTTCTATATAAGCCCTAGGATTGTAATTCGATCATTTCCTAATCAAGAGTAAGCAAATATAAGCCAAGAAAGACAAGAAAACCTAAATGAGCCCTAGTTGAAACCAGTACTTCCCATTTCTTCAATTCTTATCAGTTTTAACCCCAATCCAATGCTAATCTTGCTAATTAATTTTTATCCTGCCTTAACAACCTATTTCATCTTTCCATTCAATCTTTTATTAACCACATGGTACCTTGTTAAAACTATTTGAAGAACCCGGACGAACACAAAATAGACCCGGTTTACTTCTATGACCATTTTGACCCCTCTAAATTGCTACCAAGTCCAAATAACCAATGTGAACCTCTTCTAGAATCATAGTAGCAGCTTATGCACCTACTTGTACCAAGCCTTGGTCAAATTTGAGAAGCACATGGCTTCTCTTTTGTCCACTTCAGCTTGCGGCATAACCCAATCCCAAACACTCATCAAATGCTACTTCATAGACCTCCACCATTGATTTCCTAGCTTCTACACATCATAAACTAGCCCTATATGTGTCAAGACCAGATCATAACCCTTGCTTACTCCTTGCTACTTCAAATGGGTATAAATAGGGGCATAATGTGTTCATTCTTCTTCATCCCCCACTTCCTCCTCTATAACCCTTCATAGAAGCAATCCTTTTCTCGAATAGGATCCTAAGTGATCTTAAGAGATGTCTCAAGTACAGAATAGGTAAGTCAAAAGAAACCAGAAACGAAGCATCAGGAGTCGGTCTACTCTAGCCACATACGAAGCGAAAGTCCCGATTTGACCCGTTTCCAAGCTATAAGCTTTAAACCAGTTCTATAATGTTATATTCTATCATATATTATCGTCAATAATGTTCTATGTTCTTGCTAAATATAATATAAGCTTTGAAACTCAAAAACCTAAGTGTTATTGCTTTTGGATCCAAAAACCTTACACCCGAACCCTAATTTCTGTTTGTACTTAAACTATGGGGTAAACTTGTAAACTTTTGTTATAATCAATACTAATAAGCTATTATACATGTTAAAATAAGTGATTGATAAGTCATAGAGAACTTGACCTTAAAACCGTGCCGTTTTCATTTTGAAACCATAATTTGACCCGTTTACCTTTTAACTTAACGAATAGTTAAATTAAATTATGTTGTGTTAAATCTTCAATATTTTAGTTTATTTATATTATAAATGATCTTTGAAATGTTAAATTAAGCTTGCATGGCCATTTGGACATGTTTTGTAATTATTATTCCATGCAAACGGGGTATATATCGTAAATTTTGAAACTTTAATAACTAAAAGGATTTAAATGTGTCATTTTATCAAAGTTATAACTATAGGGGTTTATTATGTCACTTTTTAAAGTTATACGTTACTTGGTACTATTAATAAAGTTGAAGGTCCAAAAGTGTAAAAATGCAACCCAGGGGTCTACTTGCAGTTTTCCAAACCCAGGGTCTAAAAATGTAACATTTTGAAAAAAAAAAGTGTAAATCATTTCAAAACATATAACGACATAACTTTTAATTAAACGCTGTCGTGCTTAACATTTCCAGTTTATTTGGATAAAATGCTTTAAAACTGCTTATGTTCTAATTCATTACATCATTCACCAGCGATGTGCTTTAAAAATCATGTCCCGGATCCATATCAATACCACATACTAGGGAGCTTCATATTAAGAAGTTTCATCTTGGTACTACGTTCTGTCTGAGTTGTTGGGTTTACGATTTAAAGTGCCCTAGCTCCACAAACGTTTACTGAGTGACTTCTGATCTATGATGGCCTGAACGGTGTTATGATAATTTTTATATCGAAACCAACATAGATATCTAAAAACTTATATATACAATCAAACTAAGACTTGCCATATATTAACCCAGGTTGTCTGTGATTGCCGTGTTGAAGCCGTTACCTTCATTCCCTATACATTAGCTATCAATTTCCCCATAACTGTTCAGGTGAGATTCATAGCCTCGCATTTTCAATCTTTTGAATGTTTTATAAACCCGCGAGGGGGATACATGCTATAAACATGAATGCAATTATTTCTACATGCTATTTCAATTTTTTTATTTCTACTAATGCCTAAAGTAACTGCTTTGCTTTAAGTTATCATATCATGAACCGTTAATTATTCTCATAGGTAAGCGTGAATGAGTGAAATAGATCTATTTGGGCTGGACTCCCCGTTGGTGTACCCAGTTACGTGTAACCAATTGCACATCATTAGAAATCACGCGGGTATTTTGGCAAAGGTGCCCGCAGGGGCAACATTATCACTATAACCTAAGGCATCGGATTCATGAGCTAATGGCAATAATAAATTATATTTTCAATACTGGGTGTATATCAACGTAACCCAAATATCACATTTGCATTCAAATTATATTAATTAACTATGGAATTCAACTCCACCTTTGTGTTGGACTTTTTTTGCATGTTTATCTCAGGTAACTAATGGCTACGGAGTTGGACGAGGACACGAAGATGGAAAACGTTATCATTCAAATGTTGTAATTTTAGATTCTGGAAACCTCTCTTTTGTAAAACTCGATAGAAATAAGGTATGATAATTATTTTCATAACAGACTCTTTTTGATTCGTTTTCTATGATTATGACTGTTGTACCTTGAAGTAATACCCCAGATTAGCTTCCGCTGCTATATGTAAAAATGGGGGTGTTACAGGACTTATCACTGTTATCACAAGAGACAAAGTCATTAGATACAGAGTTAGTCTCAAAATAATTAGTGGACTTTGAACCATAGGTAACCTGTGTATCATCAAGGTCAGGGTTGTTGGAAGGAGGTGTGAATGTTCCTGTTATAGGTGAAGGAACAGAATGCATTCCAACAGCTTTGACAAACCTGTCATAGAGAGGTTTCCCTTCTACATCCTCAGGTGTGGTGTCAAAGATGCTAGGGGCAGAGGAATCAAACACCTCATCTGATCCAAAAGTTTCTCCAAATCCTAAACCAAATTTTGATCTAGAGGACATGGAGCTATTGATTAGTTTGTCTAGGTTTTTGGAAGACTCCTTCCATTTGTCAAACCTAGCTTTAGACTCCTCAAGTTTAACCGATCATCAGTTTATCCGTTTACCTGATCATTCCGTTTTTTAGTATTTTTAACAAGTTTGTAGTGTTTTCTAAATCAGCAGGTTTAATATTCTAATTCTTTCTTTCTAATGGCTAGCTGATTGCTTTGGTTACCCGCCTTCTGTTTTTTAAGGTTTGTAATGTATTTTTATTATGCTTAAACCTGGATTTATAAACAACTTTATATTGAATTCTAAATATCAAAATCCTTTTAAGTTTGCATATTTATGTTCACAACAAAATGGGCAGTAGTTGTACCTGAGAAGTTAAAACCCATAAAAGCGCAAATCAGCTGCAGCATCAGAAACTCATCACCAGAAGCATCACCTAGCCAAGCATCATTCATCAATCTCCACCAATCATTCCATATACTTATGCTGCACCTTTTTCCTCATCTTCACCTTTATGGTTGACCGTTTTAACATTGTATCAATCAGGACAACCAAGCCTAGGGTTCCTTCAGACTTATCTAGTCCATAAGTTTGATATGAAGAGTGCCTTGCTTTGAATCCAACTACTTCCCTGTAACCATTCCTTAGACCAAAGTGACCCAACTCTGAACCTTATCGCATTTGACCTTCTTCTTGGGTCCAAATCCTAGCAGCATCCCTGTTATTGAACTTCATCTTTCTTCCAGCTTTTTTTCAAATTGTTAATTCTAAAGAAGCATTGCCATTGACATTTGATGTCTTAATTCCTCAAATCCAATTTCTTCCAATCTGATCAAAATCCTCATAAGTGGATCTGCTGTTGTGGATCACTTTTAGCAACAAAGGAATGGAGAACACTTTCAATCACATTGCTAGAAGTATCACACTTGATGATAAAGCAGTGGTAAAGTGATTGAAGGTGATGTTTTGAGAATCAGCATATGAATCTTTGAATTAGTGTTAGCCAGCATCTAATAAGCTGAATGGGTAGGGCGAAAGTACTTTGAGTGTGGAGTTAGAAATAAACTTGAGCCACCCTTCACATCCCAATTTCAAGGGTCCTGAGCTTGTTGTAAGATCATAAAGCTTACGATAATCAATACCACCTTTGTTTTAGGAGTGATGGCACCTGTGACCAAGAAGGTTGGAAGTGCTCTGATGAAACTTCATGTTACAATCTTCCATTGTTGGCTTAGCTGCATCTGATTAAGTTGACTCAATATCTTTGAAACCTGTCATAGCCCTTATGCAGACCCTCTGATTCAGATACCTATAATTCTGAAAACTCCTGCTTCAGCATAGATTTCCGTATTTTCTTGGACTCATCATTACCTCCAAACCTGGCTTTGACAGCCAACCAGATGACCCTTGCATCATCTAGATGATGAAAATCAGCCATGTGATCCTCAGGAAGAGACTGAAGCAATATTGTTCTTGCTTTTGTCTCTCTTTGAACAGCAATGTGTTTCTCAACAGAAACAGGAGGAAGTATCATAATATTTCCTTTTGGATCTCTTCTTGTCTTTTTCCTGCTGTTTCCATTTAGAATAATGTTCCACAACTTGTGATCACTGTTCATTATCCAGTACTCTATCTTTATGGCCCACGTCTCATTTTCATCCTTCTTTAAGTAAGGAAATTTTTCATTATTGTTTGAGACAGTGGGGTTGCTTGTGTATTGTTTGGAATGCTACTGGACTGTGTTTTTGTGAGGTTTGAGAGTTTAGAGATTCAAATGCTGGTTCAGAGGTTGACACGGAGAACACAGGTTTAGATGTTGATGGGAAAGTGAATGTTTGTGATAGGTGGGGTTTTAATTTTTATTAAATGGCATAGAGAATGGTGGAGGAATTAATGTAGTCATTGTGAAGTTTTATGAGTGAGAATAGTAATCTTTCTTTAACAGAGGCTCTCTAACCAGGCTCTGATACCACTTGTAGGTCCAGCCCTAGATAGATCTTCAAGCCTGTTGAGGTTGTAGAGTACTTATGTAATCACAAGCAACTCTAAGAGAGACTCTAACAAATTAAACTTATTGTTTAAGCGGGAATTATAATAAACAGAGTTTACTAAGAGAAGAATTACTCAAAACCAATGATCCTCTATGGATATTTTCTATTAACAATTAAAGTGTTTTTCCCATCGTTCTCTTTAATCTATGACCGTGTTTTTAGGTTTCTTAAATACACATTGAAACCTAACAACACTGTTACCTAGACTCGCTGAAGAGATAAGTATTATCACTTCCAAGGATATCTCATGCTATATCCTTTTATCCAACTAATAACTTATACTATCAACTCGGAGTACGCATAATTCTTAAGGCTAATTTGTTCTACCAGCAGGAATAACTTTTGATTCTACAGCACTAACTATAACATTATCCTTACCAGTAGGAACTACATACCTACCAGCAGGAATTTTACTCTACCAGTAGGAACTACATACCTACTAGTAGTAACTACATACCTACTAGTAGTAACTATCTATTACAATATTCCTAACAACCTACACCCCACAACCCTTTAAAGACCTCTTTGATAGTAACTTTTAGTACTTACACCTAGCGGTGGAGGTTTGATCTTTTATCAAGCCTATGGTAATTTATATGCTATGACAGGTAATGAGTGTTAAAATTTCCGTTTCCCATATTGTTAGAATTTATTATACACTCGAGAGAAAGAGATAATCCAAACACTTATTGTGAGGTGCTAGTGTATATTTTTCGTGCTTCTAGTTACAAGGTCCAATTGGTTGTGCCATGAATAGCTTTAAAGAGTAAGTTAAATGCCACAAATATTGCTATTGTCTAGATAGAAAAGCTCATTTGCTTGGGGACAAGCAAATCTCAAATGTAGGGGTATCTGATGAGGTATAATTTTATACACTTTTTCGGGGTCATTTAACCCTTTAAATCATGCAAATATGCCTTTGAATATGTGATTAATTGTTTCTTTTTGCTTTTTTAACACTTAGATGGCATTTGGAGAAAATACACGTGACTTGAGCTCAATTTTGGAAGAAAACGGGCAAGATTGCAAATTAACACAAAGAAGGCGTGAAGAATTATTCATAGCTAAGGGTTAGATCTAATCTAATGTTAAAAACTAAAATATCAAATAAAAATCAAGATTAAATTTTTACTCCCTGACAACGGCGCCAAAAACTTGATGTGTCGTTGTGTGGTTGTAATTTTATGATTTCAAGTTTTAAATGTATATTTTGCTGACTTAACCAAAAACAACACTTTAATGGCCAGTGTACCCGATTGGTGATAGTTTCATGGTAAGTAGGGTGTCGATCACTAAGAGCGAGAAACAATCTTTCAATTTATTAATATTTTGGTTATCTAAATTAAGTTAATTCTATTCTATGTTAAACCTATGCTAAACCTATGTTAATCCTAAATCTAACGGATAAGGGGGGTTTTCAGCCTGAGAGACTGGCACGGTTTTTGTGGTGACTAAAATCAACTTAAGACACTAAATCTCACACAAGCGAATTAACAGAAGATAAAAGAGTGATCTAGCCAAATATAAGAAATTGTATTAACCATTATTAATCCAATCAGAACATTGGTTTGTTTATTTAGTGCAATGATTACCTATCTTGAGACGGCATATCATTCTTAAGATTAAGGCGGTACTTCTTCCTTAAACCTAGACACGTAGGATTCTGTCACAATTAAACGCATCCGCATAAAGCATCCTAATTTGCTGATTATAATCTATCTTAGGGATTAAACAATGGTGATCTTGTTAAACCCTAGCTCATAGAGACTTTACCCACTTACTACTTATAGGCAATTCATACACTGGTAGTCCACCTGGCCAAGTCTTTATCAATTAATTGAGAACGTACTCGTTGATCCCAAGGGTCACCTGTCAGTCCAACAAAGCTCGCAATCTAAAGGCAAAGATAGGTCATTATTTGTGATCCTATTGGTCTAAATGTATAAATTACTATATGGAGAGCCATCCTGACATCTAGATTACTTGGTCCATATCACTAGATCTGGTTGAATGATAGGTCGCATACAAAAGTACGTAAACAAGTATAAACTGATAAACATAAACAAGCAATCAACAACAAATTAAGCAATCAATATAAACAAAACCAAACATTTAAATCTTCATAATAATGGCTAATACCCAAAGGTATTAGCCTTTGAACATCATAATCAATACAAGAGTAATAATTTAGCCAAGGTAAACTAACTGAGTTAACGAATGATGCCAAAAACTAAACGATTACAAGAGTATATGACATTACAAGTAGGGGTGTAAATGAGCCGAGTCGAGTCGAGTACTGCCAAGACCGAGCTCGACTCGAATACTAAAACTCGAGCTCGAAACTCGACTCGAGCTCGGTCGAGCTTTATATTTCGAGCTCGAGCTCGACTCGTCATATAAAACTCGAGCTCGAAACTCGACTCGAGCTTGATTATTTTCATATCATTCTCGAACTCGATAAATACTCAGCATATAATTCTTGAACTCGATAAATACTCGCATATCAAGCTCGACTCGATCGATTTAAATATATAAAAGGGTACTAAGTGGAAATCTTTAAGTTGAAGGTCGAAAGTCTCGCGAGCTTTTACGAGCCAGTATTTTAGAGCTCAAACTCGACTCGAAAATATACACGGTAGCCGAACTCCAGCTTGACTCGTTTAGAATCGAGATCAATTTGAGTATTTACGAGTCGATCATCGAGTACTCGCTAGTAATCTCTTACTTACACCCCTATTTACAAGGTGTTTCTTATGGAATTAATTACTATGCTTGACCTCTTTTGCTCTTATTCTCTTCTAAAAATTAACTTTTATAGTTAAGGTATCGAAAATATGATTTAGCACACTAAAAAACCATTTTTATGTTTTCTATTTATAAGGTCTGGAATTTGGTCGATACGGCGTATTGACTAAGGTCAATACGGCGTATCGGGGGTTTCTTGGAGTAGGGACCAATGTTTAGAAGTATTATTAGAATATTTTATTACTATATCTTGAATACGGCGTATAGACTTCTTCTGGATACGACGTATTGAATCTTGTTCCTTCGTGGTCTTTAGTGAAGTGCAGACACATATATGTTGTATCTTCCTTTATGGATACGGCGTATAGGTTGTCAAAATTAGTTTATTCATATTTCTTCATTTGAGCTCCAGAATGTGTGCCTTTTAGCTAATCTTCACCAAGTATTCCATAATTATTGCAATTCTAATATACCAAACGATTAATTAACAATCTTTGCAAAAATTATATAAATGGTTATTTACATGGGGGATAAAATGAATGCATAAAAGTAACGTTATTTGATGTCATAAAATATCCCCCTACTTGAATCCTACTTGTCCTCAAGTAGACTTTAGAAGTTTATGAAAATGTATCCCTAAGTTTTTTTCCTTTTAAGCATTTATCAAATCTATTACAAGTACACAACCAAACACCTTACAAAATTGGAAGAAGAAAACACTCCAAATCACTCAACTAATCTATGTTGATACTTGTAACTAATTCGCTAAATGCTCATGGAGACGAGTATTCTCTCATAGGCTTGCAATGATAAACATCCCACCAACTAGAGTTAATAAAAGAGTAACAAGTTTATAAAGGTAAAATGGGTTTTTATTATAAGGCTTAGGGTTGATCATTCTAACAATCTTTCACTAAAAATACCACATCAACAAGGAAACTGAATCACACATACATGGCCGTAATGACGGAATAGACATATGTGTTCGATCACATCCTCATTCAAGTTTAACCAAGGGTTAGGATGAAGAATGATATAGGGTATGGATCTTCTAACTTTCACTAAAAGTAATAAACCAACAAGGCAGTTGAATAACACATACATGGCCGTAAACGACGGAATAGACATGCATGACTCAATCACATTCTCGTTCAAGTAAAACCCAAGGTTAATGATTAGGAAAGGGAAATAAATTGTTGTTAAATAAAAATTTAAGAAACAAATAGACTAAGTCCAAACAGATAAGGTACCAGTTGCTAGACACTTTTTCCCGAACGTTACCATGAAAAAGACACAACTATTTACACAAACGTCTTGATCATAGATAAAAAAACAACAACCTAAGTTGGCGTTCCTGTAAAGGTCAACTTCCCAATCATCCCATACTTTACATACTTTTACAAAACAATTGGCGATATCTACCACTTTATACAAAACTTTACATCGTTGACTTATAAGAGGTATCAACGAATACTCGATCCTTCAAATAATTCCTTCGGTTTAAGCTTTTGCAAAATGATTATCTTCAAACTTTCCTCCTTTTTTTGTTGCAATTTTCTGATTTTTTGATTTTTTTCAATTTTTTTACTAGCTAAACTACGAATCTCGATGTAATTTTACCATCTTCACAATCATAATAACTCTGTATAATTCCTTTGATAATTCTTCATTCTTCGGACGTACCAATAATTGATGGTAGTAAAAATACATGAGTTTTGACTACTTTTACATTCCCATTTGCAATGTGCAAATTTCTTCCCAACCGTACCAAAGATATAAAATAACACAAGACACGAGAGATACATACTTTACACTTTAAGCAACTAGCAACTGATAAATGGACTTAATCTAACAGGGTAGGCTAAGGTGTAAAGGTGTAACGAAACAAATAGTTGGTGTTATTCCTAAAGGATTGACTCTACAGGTTTTTTTTAGGGGTATCTTATTCTTAAAATAAGAGTAAACAAAGGGTTTATATCGGGGTTAACTAACTAGTGTAGTTAGTTAATAATACAACATATAAAGGCTTTTTAGGTGTAATCCTATAAATTTACCAATTTAAACAAGTTACTCTATCTAAATCCATAGTACTCATTATTGTGGTCTCGAATAGATATACCAAGCCAAGTTCTAAAGTCTACAACATCACCGACACACTCATATTTTTATGGAATTTAGGTAAACATTTGGAAATGGATAAGTTAAATCCTCATAATATCTAATAAGGGTTATGTGTGCATGTTATGTAACCTATATTTCACAAAAGTAGCTAAATTTTTTTAAATTTGAGCATAATTTAAACATTTTAATATGAAAAATAAGACAAGTATGCATTTCAATTCCTATCCCTCCACTTGAATTATACAACATCCTCGTTGTACAGATAAAACATTAAAAACAGGAATTAAAGGAATTAGAATGAGAAACTCCCCTGATATTTTGCTGGGTAGATTCTCCATGTAGATTTAATGAGCAAGAATGTATATTGTAAAATTCATCTGAATCTAAGCATGACTACAATACAAACAGATACCAATGATCGATACTTCACCAACTTCGTCGATTTCTTTTCCAACGAGGTCCTGTGCAAAATATAGGAAAAACATGCAAAATCCTTTCTCAAGTATCCTACGGTTAATAAATAATAAAAATAATAAACTGTACAGGAGACCAATACGCTGTATCCATAAACTAGAATACACCGTATGGAGAAACCTGTAAAAAGTATCAAAATATGAGTCAGTCTGCCAAATACGCCGTATCATGTACATGAATACGCCGTATAGATGAAACTGATAATAATGTTTTTAAATGCATAAAAATAAAGGACTGATAATGTCTAGACATTCAATACACCGTATGGTATGGAGCGGATACGCCGTATTGATGTCTGGGAAGACAGACTCGATAAAAATAAATAACAATCCGGGTTGTCTCCCGGGAAGCACTTTTGTTTCAGCTAGTCTTTAAGTTAGACTTTTTCTTCAGCTTCCTTTACTATTACATCTCATGCACGCTTATGTGCCCTCGTGCGAGCTATTCTTCCATTGTCGGATCTCAGATAAACTCGGGTCCTAGATTTAAAACTCCTTTGTAGAACCTCTTTAGCTTTTGGTATGGGTGCGAGATTCTGTTCATCTTATCTTGTTTATTTACCTTTAGTAACGGCTTGATCTTGTTGCATTGGGCATTGGATAGATGTTTAAACCTTGGATGTGATTGTGCCATTTGGTAAGTCACATTATCATTACCATTGTAGATAGTGATTAACCCATCAAACCTTCTTGCTTCCACACATGAAGCTTTGTAGATGGTTCTTTAAGAATAATATCTCCCATGTCTTGATATCGGTAGCTATCTATATTTTCCACTACTGCAAAATGAGTTACAACAACAAAAAATTCCGACAAAAATAGGTACATTCATAAAAGCTCCAACTACGTTCTTTCCTTTGTATTCAACTTTGTCCTTCATTATAGAATTATAGAATTCTCTAGACATCACATTAACAGACAAAATTAGGAAAAAAATAGCATTTACATGTTCGAACTATCACGGCACGCAAAACTTAGGTTTAGGCACAATCAATACGGATCTTTCGATCAAAGTCACAAAAACTAGGGTACTCGTCAAACCTTCATTAATTCCTAAGTCTTGATTATGTCAATCATGGGCTCATCAATTACCTTACCTTCCTAAATGGTGGGCATCAAATCATCAACTTGATCTCTCCTAAGTTCTAATGGTACATTAAGATCATTTAATTCGATGTAATCTCCATATAAAGGGTCTAATGATCTATTTAACACCAAAGTCTCTCCCATTAGCCTAGCTTCTAAATCAAGTTCCATTCGTTCTCTTAAACCTAACATGTAGACCCTCTTAATCAAACTACTAGCAGGTTTAACACTTTTAAAATAATTTTCCTCCTCTCAACCCTCAAGTAATCTTACCTTTTGATACACAATCTTAGCATGGTCCATAGATAAAAATGGTCTTTTTGAGGATCAAGAGCACAACTGACAACCGTTGGTGGCATATCAATAATTATAAATCTATGGGGAATTTTTTTTACCATTTCCTACTAGCACATTTTCACAATTGCCTTTTTGGATATTTCACCAGTCTATCTAGCTAATTCAATTGTCAACTTAGTGCGACTAATTTCTCCTAAACCTACGCTAAGGTAGTCGAGAGAGCATGTCACTTTCCTAGCTCCTAAGTCAGCAAGGGCATTATCAAAGAAAACATTATTAATATAATAGGTAAGTATAACTTCCCTGGGTTCCTTTCTACTTCGGGTATGAATAATTATATGTGAAGATACATATGAGTTAGCTTCTAAGAATTTTAGTCCATACGATCCCTTCTTTTCTTCACAGTAGTAAACATTCAAACAACTTAGAAATGGAATTGTCATTTGTCTTGTCTCCTATATCAGTTTACTGTTCTATGAAGTGGATACGGCATATTAGGATGATCCCATACGGCGTATCAGGTTTGTATTAGCTTCACTAAGTATTCGAGTTGAATGACCATGATCTCCGGGTTTTGCTTTAGTAGAACTGTAGGCTTCAAAATCCCTCTTTCCTGTTAGTACCTTGCTCATTTTCCCGATTTAAATCTCAAAGTTTTATCGAAGCCTCATTGGTTTTTCGTATGAACATCACCTCATAGCTCGGATTTCTTTAATCATGTTGGATTTTTTTATGTCTTTTTGCTGATTCACTCATAAACTTGCTCAGGGTTTCTTCCATAGATTGTCTTCGTTCTTGATACAAAGGGTTTGCATTGTTCCTCTGGTAGAATCCCAGAGCTGCTGCTCTATATCCCCCTCCTTGGAAAGGTCCACAAATTGAGTGTAGTAAGCTTCTTCAAGGGTTTTACCTTCTTCTTTGAGTGGGAAATCTTTGGTGTAGTGAGGTCCTTTACATTGTTCACATCCTACTTGAGCAGCATATACCTTTTCGTTGACCTTCTCGATTTCTCTTACAAGATTATTGAGTTGTGCCTGGATGGCTGCCAACCCGTCAGAAGTTTCAGTACTTCTTGTATTAGATGTTTCATTGTGCTATTTTTGAGAGTATTAAGCCATTTCTTGGATGGCTACTTTTGCATCGGCAACAGTCTTAGATGGTATGACACCTTTTGAATCAAGAATTTGTCGAGTTGGAACTTCTAATCCATTATAAAACAAGATAACACCTGCATCTTTGTAAATAGTGTTGAGGACACTTCATCAAGAGTTCTTTAAATCGCTCCCATGCTTGATAAAGGGTTTCATCGATTTCTTGCTGAAAGTTGTTAATCTCCTCCATTTCTTCGCAGTTCGAGCAGGTGGACAATGTTTGCTTAGAAACTTTTTCTTTAGATCTTCCCAAGTTGTAATTAAACCAGATGGTTTGTTTCTTAGCCAACGACTCGCGGCTCCAGTTAGGGACATAGAAGGCTCGAAGCATCACTTGGTCTTGAGTTATATTAGGATATGAATATATCGATGATCTCAGAACTTTCTCAAAGTTTCATTTGCATCTTCAGATCCGAACCGCTGAAGGCGTTGCCACGTAGTTCTTTAATAAATTGTCCTTTTAGTTAAAGCTATCTTTGTCAGCGATTTTTAGGCCTAGCATTCTCGATCCATAATCCATCTCGGAATTTTGCTCATATATTGATCCCTTGTTTTTGCCATTATTTCTGTAACTTCTTTCGCTGAATATACTTCTAAATCAGAAAATAGATTGAATTCAGGGGATCTTGATTCGTCAAGACTTAGTGTCTTGAGAAGCTTCCTAGATGATCGAAATTCTCATTCCGGATCCTTGAAGGGCGTAAATAGTTCCTTTGTTGAACTCATTGTCATGCAGTACCTGAAACAGAGGAACAACAATCAGTAGGATAGGCTCGGGAGGAAGAAAATATAGATATACAGAAATTTAATGTGAAAATTAAAGCTTTTGTTACTGTATCAGACGATCGACATGCCATATTAAATAAGTCTGAATAAGACGTATTAGTCTTTTGAACGAATACGTTGTATTGGACAAGAAAGTTGGATATGCCATATCCAATTGGATACACCATATCAGGTTATCGACCAGAACAGTGTATTAGAAAACAATTAAACATACGAACAACTAAACTAATAAACAATTAAACAGACAAATATACAATTAAATATACAGAATTATAAACTAATCTAATTAACTAATCTTAAGGGTTACAAAATTATAAACTAATCTAAATTACACTAATCCTAAGGGTTAGACTAATCTAAGGTTAAAAACCAAAATATCAAATAAAAATCGAGATTAAAGTTTTCACTCCCCGGCAACGGCGCCAAAAACTTGATGTGTCGTTGTGAGGGTTGAATTTAGTTTCAAGTTTTAATTAATATAATTCTACTCCAAAAAACAACACTTTAACGGGCAGTGTACCCGATCAGATAGGAGTTTCATGGTAAGTAGGGTGTCGATCACTAAGAGCAAGAAACAATCTTTTATTTTATTAATATTTTGGTTATCTAGACTAAGTTAATTCTATTCTATGTCAAACCTATGCTAAACATATGTCAATCCTAATTCTAACAGATAAGGGGTTTTTATCTTAGAGACTGGCACGGGTTTTGTAGTGACTAAAATCAATTATAATACATATATAATCACCACAAGTAATTAACAGAAGATAAAAGAAGCGGTCCTAGCCAAATATAAGAAACTATATTAGCCAGATTAATCCATTAGAACAATTGTTGTTTAATTGAGTGCAATGATTACTTATCTCAAGGCGGCATATCATTCTTAAGACTTAGGCGTTACTTCTCCTAAGACCTAGATACGAAGAATTCTGTCACAATTAAATGTAATCTCATAAAGCATCCTTATTTTGGTGATTTATAATCTGATCTTAGGGTTAAAGCAATGGTGATACTTGTTAAACCCTAGCTCATAGAAGACTTTACCACTTACTGCTTAAAAAGCAATTCATACACTAGTAGTCCACTGTCCAAGTCTTTACCAATTAATTGAGAACGTACTCGTTGATCCCAAGGTCACCTGCTGGTTAATTAAGCTCGCAAACCTAAGGCAAAGATAGGTCAATTATTCATTATCCGTAAAGGTCCTAGAATATAAATTACCCTATATGGAGAGCATCCCGGCATCAAATACTTGTCCAGTATCACAGATTCCTGTTTGAATGATAGGTCGCATACAAAAGCACGTAAATAAGTATAAACTGATAAACATAAAATGATAAATTAAGCAATCGATATAAACAAAACCAAACATTCAAATCTTCATAATAATGGCTAATACCCAAGGTATTAGCCCTTCAAACATCATAATCAATACAAGAGTAATAATTTAGCCAAGGTAAACTAACCGAGTTAACGAATGATACCAAAAACAGAATGATTACAAGAGTATAGGAGATTACAAGGTGTTTCCTATGAAATTAATTGCTATGCTCGACCTCTTCTGGTCTTCTTGTCTTCTAAAAACCAACTTTTATGGTTAAGGTATCGAAAATATAATTTAGCACATCGAAAACCCGTTTTTAGGTTTTCTATATATAAGGTCTGGAATTTGGTCGATATGACGTACTAACTGAGGTCAATACGGTGTATTGGGGGTTTCTTAGAGTAGGGACCACGTTTGATATCTTCCAGAAGATTTTAATACAATAATCTTGAATACAACGTATAGACTTCTTCTAGATACGGCGTATTGAATCTTATTCCTCGTGGCTTTAGTAAGTGCAAGAACAATACCCCCGCCCCCCCCAAAAATATCTTCCTTGGAAGGATACTGCTATAGATGTCAGAATCAGTTTCTTCATATTTATTCGTTTGAGCTCCAGAATGCGTGCCCTTTAGCTAATCTTCACCTAGTATTCCATAATTACTGCAATTCTTAAATACAAACGCTTAAGTAACAATTCTTTGCAATAATTATATAAAATGGGTTATTTACATGGATATAATGATTTAGAAAAGTGACGTTATTTGATATCATCATCCCCCCCCCCCCCCCCCGCCCCCCCCCCTTTCCCCCCCCGACCCCCCGCCCCCCCCCCCACGCTGTAGATATGAGATGCAAAGACTAGCCATTTTTGTAAACTCCCAGCTTGTGGCCCAACATGTTAAGGGTCTCTTCGAAACAAGACAGCTTGTGATCAACCAGTATATAGAAAAGACAAAGGAGGTTCTCCGGAGCTTCTATAGTTATACAATGGAACATGTCTAAATGGATCAGAACAAGAAGGCTGACGCCCTGAGCAAGTTAGCTTTGATGACTTTCGCACGTCTTACCAAGGAGGTCCTGATAGAATTCTTGGTCGAGAGGTCAATCGACCAAAGAGAGTAGCAGACACATAAAGGTAAATAAGGCGAAAATTAGAGTTGACAATCGAGAGTACTTACTATTTGGTCTACTTTCCAAAGATCCACAAAAGGCAAGGAAGTTGAGAGTCAAGGCACCCTAATACAGGGTCATCGACGGAAACCTATATCGTAAGTCATATTGTCCCATGGATGCGATGTGTAGTCTATAGAAGCTAAAGCATCATTCAAGAATAGAAAAGAAAGGGAAAAGGGGGGGTGGGTGGGTGGTTTGTGGTTGGGGGGGAAAAAGGGGGGGGGGGGGGGGGGGGGGGGGGGGGGGGGGTTTTGTGTGTGGGGTGGGTGGGGTGGTTGGGGGGGGTATGATTGAGAAGTGATGGATGGATGTGATGTGTATGTGGGATTGTGATGGTTGATGGGTTAGGAAAGAGTGATTTTTTTTTTGTATGTTGATTGAGGTACTTTATGGATTGTGGTAATTGTTTGAATTATTGTGTGTATATTGTTAGGGATTAAGGGGAGATTGGGGTTTAGTATGAGGGGGGAAGTTTGAATGGCTTCGAGAGGTGCAAGGTTCCTAGTGGTAGCCATAGACTACTATACTAAATGGGTAGAAGCGAAGCCTCTAGTATCTATAACAGGAAAGCATATGGAGAAGTTTGTTTGGGAACACATCGTATGTAGATTCGGAGTCCCACAATTCATTATCTTCGATAATGAAAAGCAATTTGCCAAAGGCATCTTCTTAGTCTTTTGCCAAATACTTGGCATATACCAGTCCTTCACCTCCGTCTACCATCCTCAAGCAAATAGACAAGTAGAGGTCACAAACCGGGACATCATCAAAGGCATGGAGCAAAGACTAGGGAAAAATCATCAAGGCTAGGTAGACGAGCTGCCATAAGTACTATAGGCACACAAGACATCACCAAAGTCCAGCAATGGAGAAAGTCCCTTCAGTTTAACCTAGGGCTTAGAAGCCATTGTTCCCACAAAAGTAAGTGTGGAAATAGAAAAGGGTAAAGGAATTTGAAGTCAGAAAGAATGACAAAAGACTCCGAGAAAATCTAGATATCCTTGAAGATAGAGGGAGATAAATCCTTATAGAAGGCTCTTACAAGCAAACGTTGGAAAGGTACTATAACAAATGAGTCCAGCCCTCTAGGTTTAAGCCAGGTACATATGTACTCTGACTTAACTGTGCAAGTAAAGCTAAGTTCCAAGGAAAAATATGACCAACATGGGAAGGGCCATGCGTAGTAAGAAAAGACTACAGAGATGAAGCCTACAAGTTGGAAACACTTTTCGGTTCCCTAGTTGATCGAACATGGAATGGTTCAAACCTTCAGTAATTTTACATGTAAAGGTAAACTAATTGTTTTAAAAGTTCAAATGTTTAGACTACCTTTTATCAAGGAGAAATTTACTAAGTGTAGCAACCAAGTGGATCATGTTCAAAGTGATGTAAATTTTCCTACATGATTAATGAATAGAAATGAATTTCTCCTTCAAATCTCTTGTGTCTTATTTACAACAAATATTGAATCAACCAAGTACTTAAAAGTTTCAACGTTTCGAAAGGATGTCGTAAGGCCACACATGAGCCTTATACTTAATATAACATCCAAGAAATTCACGTTAAACTTCCAAAGGTCTTCGTTCAAAACCTTTTGGGATAAGAAGGAGCGGGTCGCAACCCTTTGTCACAAGCGAAGGACTGCTTCAATAAAACTTGTTGATTAAATTCAACATTTTGGAAGGCCACACTTGAGCCTTAGACAATGAAAATAAAGCAATATTAAAAGGTTTCATGACAAAAGGATGTGGATGATTTACCTTAATTCAAATAACATTCCTAAAATAAGGAATCATTAAAAGCTACTCGTGTAAATTTACACAAGTACACAATATCCAAACATAGACAAGACAGAGGATAATAAAGTGTTTGTAAATACTGTGGGTACATACCACCCGAGAGGTCAAATTAACGCCTATAGGGAGACCTTCAATTATATGGATTTACAGTGTTCGAGGAAGAAGGCTTGGACTTCGATTGTGAATGAGACGGAGTAGATTTCACACAAACAGACTTGGGCTTCTAGATAGAAGAACTTCTGAAGGAGCATATGGATCAGCATTAGTGTTAGCCTTATTTTTATATAAGTCAAACAAGAATGTTATCGGTCATCGTAGTAGGGTAAATAGTCCTTCGGTTTGTAATAGCTAGGATTCCGGGGTTTTAACGGCTTTAGGACTTTAAGCTAATATTGTCTCCAAGTTTTGTGCTAAAGCCCAAACAACAAGTCCAAGCCCGACCAAGGAAAAAAACCCATGAGCAACCATGTGGCTGGACTATAAATAGGACCCTCTATACAATGGAGAGGGTGTGGTTACGATTTTTTCACAAGCGTAATCTCTACCTCTCTTTTCTTCTCTAACTTTCATCTCTTTAAACATCTCTCTCCTCTCTAAGTTTTCTTATTATTTCGGTTTGACATGGATTAGGATAGGAATAAATGTGGTAATAGTCGCCACGGTGTGATAGTTGATTGTATTTCATTAGGTTAACATCTATTAGAGTTTGTTATGTTAATTAATTTTTTATTTTCGGGCTACTTTTTTTCCTTTTCTTTTCATACATTTTGCTTAGATCGAAGCTAGTTAGAATGTTAAAGTTGTTTATATCATCTTTGCTAGACTTATTCTTGTTTTAAAATAGCTAATTTGATCTTTTTGGGCTTAATTTGAAAATCTGCGGTTTGCAAAAGTCATTTTTGACGTGTTCACTGTGCGGTTTGACAACTAATGTGCGGTTTAAGCTAACAAATTAAGCGGTTTGACCAAAAGTCATTGTGCGGTTTGAGCTATATAAAGAGCGATTTGATCAAATTTTTCTATGTTTGATCAAGCACTTTGCGGTTTTGATCTCAAACAAATGCGCGTTTGATCACAACTTTCTAGTGGTTAGATCTAAAACCAAAACACACACATACTCAAATCTTCCTCTACACACCTCTCCTATACACATCCTCACAACTTGAATTCAAATCTAACAACATTACCAAACTTTCCTCACACACTTTTCTAACTCACCATTCATAACATTTAAATTTGAAATCACAAGTCATATGCTCTTTTATATCACATCAAACATCCTATCCAAGCCAACTCATGGCAACTCACTCAAACTTACTCCAACTCACTCCAACTCACATCTCACATATATCCCACATGTTAAAATTGAAATTCAAATTTGAATTACAAGCTTTAGGCTACAAACCAACACATCATGCCAACTCACCTTTTCTTATCTTTATCCCACATGTCTAATAGTTTGAATTTGAAATTCAAATTCCCTCTCTCACAACATCCACACTTACTCACCAAGTTGAGAATATTATTTTGGCATATTCCTTTCTATCATAACTATGCCAACTCATCCACTTAACCATGGTTAGTATAACACCCCCATTTTTGACATATAGCAGCGGAAGCTAATTTGGGGTATTATTTCATAGTACAACAACAGTCATAATCATAGAAAATGACTTAAAAGATACGTTTTTAAAAGATAAGTTATCATTAATTATTTCATCATAGTTTTTACAAATAGAGGTCCTAAAATCTATATGAAAACATAAAGTTTGAATGATAACAGTTTAGCCATCTTCAAGTCCGTGTCACTCCGTGCCATAAGTTGCTTAAATACATGAGATAAACATGCTAAAAAGGTAAACACAATGGTTGAGTGAAATTCATAGGTTTATGGTAAACAGTTTGAATACAAGTTCAATAGTGGGTTACGTTGTTATACACCCATAAGTGTAATAATTGCAATAAGTACAATTATTATAGAAAAGAATATTATTGCCCGAAGCTCATGCATCGAGACCTTGAGATAATCAATAATCACAATAAGTTGCCCCAACGGGTGCCTTTTCCAAACACCCGCATAGTGTTTCAAATGAAGTGTGTTTGGTTACCAGAAAGTATAGGTACACCAACGGGGAAGCTCATTCCTAAATAAATCTATTCACAGCATTCGTGCTTACTCTGAAAAGTAATTAACGGTTCATGATAGTAGGGTCTTAATGGCAAAAGTAATGACTTAGGAAATAATATATTAGGATAGCATACAGTTGGAAAAATACATGTATTCATAGTTTATAGCATGTATCCCCTATGCGGGTTTATGAAAACATTAGAAGATTTAAAATGTGAGGCTATGAACTCACCATAACTGGGGAAATCTGATTGATGGCAAAAGTATGTAAAGTAAAAGTAACGGCTTCGTCACGCAACCTGGGATAATATGTCAAGTCTTAGTGTGATGGTTTATGTTTCAAAACTTTATAAAGTTTAACGTATTACTTTGATTTATTAATTTATGGAAATATTGTATCACTGTTCGGGCCATCATAATTCAGAGGTCATGTAGTATCGTTTGAGGAGCCAGGACACTTTAAATCGTAAATCCAACAAACTCGTCAAAACGTATACCCAAATGAAACTCTTCACATGAAGCTCCCTAGTAACGTGATACGATAAGATTTTAAGTTTCTTCAAAAGTTAGTCGATGATAAGTTACGATAATTATATAACGTAATTGTTTTATAATGCGCCGATCGATGATTAATAACGATTAATGTGTCGGGTTTTAATAAAAGAGTTTTATAATATTAATATATATTTTTATAATTTATATAAAAATATTATATTTTATATTTTTAAGTTTGCAAAATTAGCAATATATACCCCTGGTTTATAAACTTTTATAACTTTATTCCTTTATATATAAAGTATATATAATTTAAACCTTTAACTTTGAAATTTGGCAAAATAGGTCCTTATAGTTATAACTTTAAAATAATGACATTTTTAGCCCCTTTAGTTATAAATTTCAAAAAGTTATGATATATAACCCTATGCATGGAAACATTTGCAAAACAAGTCCAAAAAGCCATGCAAGCTTATTTTAAGGTTCCAAATGATATTTACAGGTTATAGCTTATTAGAATAAGCAAAAATAAGATGTTCTAATGTAACAAAAGTTTAGAACAAGGATTCGTTTGCTAGACAATCAAAACAGGTCATTTTTAGGGTTTTAATAAAAAATACATAGGTTTGAGGATTCAAGGCTTCAAACAAGAGTTTATATATGATCTTAATAGTATTATGAACATTCTAATACAGATTATAAGCTTATTGAACTAGAATTAAGCTTACTTGAGCTAGAAATCGAAATGGGGTTTTCGGGTTCGTACGCCTAGTAACGACTACAAGGGCTCCTTTTTCTTGATTCTTGGCTTCTATTATGAGCTTAGGGACTTCACTTGATCCTTCTTGGTCTAAGTTAGAACTCCATTTGAGTGGTGATAAGTTTTTGAGGTGTGATTTGAATAAATGGGGTGTTTTGCTATTTATAGGGCTTGAAATCACCTTGGTGGCCAAGAAAACTTAGAGAGGGGTTAAAGGGCTATAGAGTGATGACTAAGGGAGGCTATAAGGTGAGTATTGTGGGCCATAGAGGTAGATATGCAAGGTGGAACGGTTTTAGAGGGGTTCAGTTACATATAAGTGACAAGGAGGTGACAAGGCTTTCTTGGTGGCCAAGGGTTATGATAGAGGTGATTGTAAGCTACTTGGTGATGTGGTGATGATGTCATAGAGGTGCTAGGATGCTTGCTTGAGGTGCTTGGTTGCTTAAAATGGGTAAAAATGAAGTAAAAGGGGTGTCGGGTTCATTTTATTTCGGTTTAGGGTTTTAAAATGTGGATTAGGGTTAGGATTAGGGATAGATTAGGGTTTAGGATTAGTGTTAGGATTAAGATTTAGGGTTTAGG
>BQNB010036027.1:0-50433 GCA_026074375.1 Tanacetum coccineum | reverse complement strand
TCTTGTAGTTTGTGTGGATCTATCCATATTGGCTACAACCCTTAACAAGGTAGAAAGATCTATATTCAAAGGGATCTACACTATGCTAGCTGATTCTGAGTTACCAACTACTTTTTAGGCAAAAGTAGTTAATACTGCTTGCTATGTGCAAAATAGAGTGTTAGTAGTTAAGCCTTATAACAAGACCCCATATGAACTTTTTCATGGTAGAATACCAACTTTAAGTTTTATAAGACCATTTGGGTATCTTGTTACCATTCTCAATACCATAGATCATTTAGGCAAATTTGATGGTAAGGCTGATGAAGGTTTCTTTGTTGGATACTCTTTGAATAGTAAAGCCTTTAGGGTATTCAATAGTAGAACAAGGATAGTGGAAGAAAACTTGCATATTAGGTTTAGTGAGAGTACACCTAATGTTGTAGGTAGTGGACCATATTGGCTATTTGATATTGATGCACTAACAAGAACAATGAATTATGAGCCAATTGTTGCAGGTACACAGTCTAATGGTTTTGCAGGTACAAAAGCAAGTGATAATGCAGGTCAAGCTAGAAAGGAGACAAAACCTGTCAAGGATTACATTTTGCTACCATTATGGACTGCTGATCCACCATATTCTCAAGATCCAAAGAGTTCTCATGATGATGGATCCAAACCTTCAAGTGATAATGGAAAGAAGGTTGATGAAGATCCAAGAAAAGAAAATGAATGTAATGATCAAGAGAAGGAAGATAATGTTAACAGCAGTAACAATGTTAATGCTGCTGGCACAAATAAGGTTAATGTTGTTGGTGGAAAAACAAGCATTGAACTTCCATTTGATCCAAATATGCCTGCTTTGGAAGATTATAGCATATTTGAATTCTCAAGAGAAGGTGAAGATAATGGTTCAGTGGCTGACATGAACAATTTTGATACAACAATCCAAGTCAGTCCTATTCCAACTACAAGAATTCATAAAGATCATCCTCTTGATCAAGTGATTGGAGATTTGCAATCAGCTACACAAACAAGAAAGATGTCAAAGAATTTAGAGGAACATGGGTTTGTTAGTACTATTCAACAAAGAACAAACTATAAAGACCTTTAAAACTGCTTGTTTGCTTGCTTTTTATCACAGGAAGAACCCAAAAAGGTAATTCATGCATTGAAGGATCCAAGCTGGATAGAGGCTATGCAAGAAGAGCTTCTACAATTCAAGTTACAAGAAGTTTGGACTTTAGTGGATTTACCAAATGGAAAAAGGGCTATAGGCTCTAAATGGGTTTTCAGGAATAAAAAGGATGAAAGGGGAATTATGATAAGAAATAAAGCAAGATTGGTTGCTCAAGGGTACACACAAGAAGAAGGGATTGACTATGATAAAGTCTTTGCCCTTGTTGCAAGAATTGAAGCAATTAGGCTATTTTTAGCTTATGCTTCATTTAAAGATTTTGTGGTGTATCAAATGGATGTAAAAAGTGCTTTTCTCTATGGGAAGATTGAAGAAAAGGTGTATGTATGTCAACCACTAGGATTTGAAGATCTAGACTTTCCTGATAGAGTATACAAGGTTGAAAAAGCACTGTATGGACTACATCAAGCTCCTAGAGCTTGGTATGAAACCTTGTCAACATATATGTTGGAGAATGGATTTCAAAAAGGGAAAATTGACAAGACCTTATTCATCAAAAGGTACAAAGGTGATATTTTGCTGGTCCAAGTTTATGTAGATGGTATCATCTTTGGTTCAACAAAGAAAGAGCTATGCATTGCATTTGAGAAGTTGATGCATGAGAAATTTCAGATGAGTTCTATGGGAGAACTTATATTCTTTTTGGGATTACAAGTGAAACAGGAGAAGGATGGCATATGTTGAAGAAATTTTAAAGAAATTTCGGTTTACAGAAGTCAAGACTGCAAGCAAACCAATGGAAACTCAAAAGCCTCTGCTCAAGGATGAAAATGGTAAAGAAGTGGATATTCATTTGTATAGGTCAATGATTGGTTCATTGATGTATCTTACATCTTCAAGACCTGACATAATGTTTGCAGTGTGTGCCTGTGCTAGATACCAAGTCAATCCAAAGTGGGGGGGGTGGAAAACAAGATTATATATTTATAATTTTAAATAAAAACATTTTCTTTTATACAAATTATATGTGTTTTTAATTTATTTATTGTAAAAAAATACTTTTTTAGTCAATGTAAATTGTTAAAGAAAAAAAAATATTTTTCTTTGATCGATCCTACAAGTTTAATTTTGTATGTACACACCTTGATGTGATATACATCGGGAGCAAACAAATGTCGGCGTTGATGCAGACTGGAGACATAGAGTTGTTGTTGATATGTATGCCTAGATGAATTATGATTACGAGATAACATTCGTACTTTACGATTATGTATTACAGGTCACCATTTCTGTTTATCACCAAAAACATAAAGAGATCGTATAGATTAAATATCGTAATATTTGCACTAACAATCTCCCCCTTTTTGATGATGACAAACTATGTAAACTATAGCACATAGTAGAGTTTAAAAGTTACTCGTTTACACTTCCTTCTCCTCCCTTTTGTCGAAGCAAAAAGGTATAGTGTGGAATATGGTTGGAGCATATAGGTTGGAGTATTGTGAAGAAGAAGATAGAAGAGGTGTACGTGCTCCGTGTATAAATATTGGAGGAATGAAAGCAGGATATGAGCTTCTGAGTAGAATAGGATTGAGGATATGAGAGAAGATGTGATAAATAAAAGTGAAGTGATTGTGTGTTTCCTTGGATAGTTTAGAAAAGGTCAGTGAGAGGAAGAGAAGTAGGCAAGACAAAAGGTAGGTACTTTGAGTGTATAGGTTAAAGGAATGAGGAAAAGGTAGGTGATCCAATATATTATTGGAGGAATAAGAAGACAACATGAAAATACGGTTGAGGTAATTTTTTGGTTTCTTGTATAAATTTAGAGGAAGTTCGATTGATAGTTGATAAGAATACAAGAAAAGAAAGTATGTACTTTAAATATATAAGTTTGAAGTTATGAGAGGAATACCTTAAGGTTTAGGTGATTTAAAAGTGGAGGAGTTGAAGTATTTTGGAGTATGAATAAACCCTTCATCGGTATTTGACAATCCCTAATCCTATCTTCTCTATAAAGGTGAGCTTTGCATTAACCAAGTGAAGTCTTTCTATCATCCTGGTTAAACTAAATCCAACTATTAAAACCACATAGCGTCCTAGCTCTCCCTTGCTTTTATTGCATCCCCATGATAATTACATTCCTTGTATATTGACTCTACCGGAACCGATGGTCAAAATAAATTAACCATCGATGCTTAAGAGATTTGATGGCAATTTAATGAGGCAAAGAGCTTTCAAGTGCTCCCCCTCGGTGGATGCTCCCCATGTTTGGGTGCACCAAGGAATCTAGATATTGTTGTGATACTAAAACAAAGTTAAGTATCCAAGTGGCACATATACATAAAGCAAAACGTAGCGGGGAACTAGACAAGCACTTCCAAGGATTTATTATTCGAATTTATACACTATTAAAAGAGAAGTAGAAACTGTCACAAGTAGTCAATCATTAAAAAACAGCCTAGATGATGAAATAAAAAGAATCAAGACGTATGTTTACGGAGAAAGATTAGACCGACTTTTAAAAAATAAGAATGGGATTCGTTTATTGATTAACATAAAATTATTATGAGAATGACCTTTTAAAAGTAGACGAATGACACTTAATAATATGTTGATATAGAATGTATATAAAATATATAGATATATATATATATATAATATAAAAATATATAAAATATATATATAAAGTATATTCTATTATATATAAATCTACATAAAAATATGCTTTAAAAGAATAAAAAGAAAAATAAGACGAGGATAGAGACGATGTGCTTTTGGATGTGAATGAAAATGATTCCATAGAAAGTCAAAAAGTCGGAAAGAGATGAGTGATGCTAAAGAAGGATCGTGTTGACGAGAGGTTGATAGAACAAGATTAGATATATCATTTTGCACAAGAACTATTGATATGCATATGATCCTACGAGACAAAGGTTGGATGATTAGTAATTTAAAGATTTGTTTGTTGTTTTGTAGGTTGAACAATGTTTAGGAAGCAAAAGTGGGAATGTGAAAAGAGGTGGTAGTTCTTTCATGGAAGGTAAAAATAAGAGAGACTCAAACAATGTGGTGACTCAATAACACTTGAAGATTGAATATCTTCTTTATGTTCTTCACTTTTTTAGACAGTGGAAAGTATTAGCTAAAGTGACATTTGCATTTCGCAAAATTAATTAAAGTATTTAGGAAGAAATAACTAAGTTGTCAAGGGATATAGGAGGAATTCTAATAGTAACAAGACTATTAAAAGAGAAGAAACGTTTAGATGTGAGAGGAAACGTTAGAGAAGATAAGACTTATTAAAGTGGAGGACGACTACATAGAAAGTGAGAAGACTAAATAAGAAGATAGGAAAATCATTTAGAAGTGAAAAGACCATTCGAGAAAGGAGGTTTACGAGAAGTGAGGATCAATTTATGAGTATGACGATTGTAAGGATTGTGTTTGAGAATGAGACGCATTTCATTATGAAATTCACTTGACTATTAACACCATAAGCAATGATGCTTATGAGAATTAGGATATGAGGATGACCCATTGATCTTTAGAGAGATGTTGGGCATAGGTTTGGGTGCAAAGTAGACGTCAGCTCATAGCAGAAGAGAGGAAGTGTTTGGTTATGGATTCAGAAAAGAATGAACGCTATAACAAGCCTGCTGTCGGCGGTCCCCCCGATTATTATCTGTGGGCCGCCCGAAAAGTATGGAGGGCCGCCGGACCGCCAACAGGAGAGGGCTTGGTTTTTGACAAATTTTGTAAAGGGAGTGACATTTTAATTTGCATTTCGCCAATTAAAAATGCTTAAAATACTTCGGATGAAGTAATTAAGTTGTCACGACACGGAATGGAACACAGACTAGAATCGAAACTAGAAGAAAATAATAGAACGATTTATGGAATGTGTTCCATCATTCCTAAACCTAGACGAATATATTTTAACGATTCGCGGTTGAGGGGTAAAGAAAGAATGTCGACGATGTTATCTTCAGACGCATCCTTTTCGAATAGAGATGTTTCCTTTTAGACACTATCCCGAAGGAAATGGTGACGTATCTTCGGTATGTTTCGTACGCGAAAATAATAATAATAATAATAATAATAATAATACTAATGAATTAGATAATAATAAAAAAGGGAAACAAACGAAGATGGAGGCGACTAGCTTGACAAAGTTCAAGTACGGATGGAGGTTAATGACAAAAAACAACACTTCACAGAGATATTATGTAGCTCTTCTCGAGCATTGTGAAGGTTCATAGAACAATCACACGACAAGGTATAAGGTTGTCTTAAATGTGGTAGCGGAAATAGTAGAGGAAAGAGATTAGCCATCTCTATGGTTGTAGAGGCATGGTTTAGTGAGAAGGAAGAGGTGTGATCGAAAGACAAAGAGATGTTATCCCGCGAAGAAAAGAATGTTTCCATCGAAGAGAAGAATTTGTTTCGTCGAAGAGAAAGAAAGTTTATTCGGTCGAAGGAGGAAAGAAATGTATTTCATCCGAAGAAGAGAAAGAATGTTTTCGTCGAAAGAAAGAATGTTTTCGTCGAAGAGAAAGAATGTTTCGTCGAAGAGAAAAGGAGAGCGTTTTAACTTATGTTGTTAAAAGGCTTGAATAGGGATTTTCGGATATGACCTTTAACGTTTGCGATCGCAAGTTAAAGATACTTGAATATTTCGGATGAAATATTTAAGTTGTCAAACCTACTTGGAGGAGCGTTAGATTTGTATCTAACCTTTTCTTGACGAAAGAGTGGATGATTTGGAAGAAAGTAAGATGATGATCAAAGGAGTGTGTGAGTGAAGACTCTAAGAGATTTAATACCATTTTGCGACTCTTTTGACTTTTTAGATTTGTGACCCGGACGCGAAGAAAGATATTATAGTGTGAGAAAATATATACATAGATGTATAAGACATACAGATATAAGCATGCAAGTTTATCTAAGCATGCATCAACGCAATAATCAACAAGATTAATGTGTAAGACTGTATGACATCTAAACCTTATTTATCATACATTAACCTAACATAGTGTAGGTGCACAATTAACATGTAAGTCATGTAAGATGACGTAAACAAAACATGATAATTTTAAATGTAATCATAATGTAAAGCATGTTAGCATTTAGCACTTAGGAGCATGTGTTATTTAGATGAACAAAGAGATATTTTATCTAAGTTGCTAGAAAAAGGCAAATGCTTTTACAGCAAACATGCATTTAATAGCTAAGCAAATAAACGTTGAGCATTAAGATAAACATGAAAGCATATAATTGCATTACGTGAGAGCACATTATTATCTTGAAATTTTAAAGCACATATGTGAAATGCATGTAGTCTAGATTGACTAAGAGGAAACCTAATTTCCACTTGCTTAGTGTGCACTCCTAATGAAATACAAAGTCTATCAATGTAGACTATCATTAGGCATATTTAAGAAGAGCATTTTAATCAAATTAGAGAATGAATATGAGATTATCACTAGTGGTGCTCAATTCAGGCTAAACACGACCATTTTTATGGATTATACCACGAACCCAACTTTACTCTTGGAAGCAATTCAACTGTTAGGTCAAATTGAATTTCTAGTGTAATAGATTCTCCAGTAGTTATTCTCATGTTAGACAAAATAGAATTCCTATATTTTCCTAATGAAGTATAGCAAAGATAAAATTTGTATTGTCTTTTCATACAAGGCCTACTATAACTCAACTAACATGCTTTAATTTCGGTTCACATAATCCTAATCAATATATGTGGAATTCTAAGGTTGAATGAGAGAGCAAGAAAGTTGTTATAGCTATAAGAAATAATGAGTCATCTAGGACCTAGGAGCATGCTTAAAAGTGACACTGTGTAATGCTCTATATTGAGAGTGTTCAAAGAATGCACCTTTGCATGTCTTTTATGAAAGAAATCCAGTTAAGGTTATTTACCTCAATAGATCTTGTGTTTGTTTCTTTGTAGAAATAATGATGATTAACTAAAGTTTAGTTACATCTATGTTAGACTTTTAAGCAAGAGATTGACAGGAGGAAGATGTTTAAATCTAATGCCATAGGGCGGATCTACCTAAACCGAAGATGAATTTAGGACGAAGGATCCATCGATCCGTAGAGGTGCCAAATTTGGGCAAGGATCATATTTCCATTATTTGGGAGATGGTGTTGATTTTAGGTTATTAAGAGAAACTTATATAAGTTATAACGGTTCTCGGTTTGAGTTTTTAGAAATGACATCCAAGACTTGCTTATCAAGTTGGAGTACTTATGAGTTTCCCGATGGAAATTCATAAGTCGTCAATCCTACTTAGAGTGTGTTAAGTTTAGCATGTATAATTTGACCATAGCTAATAACACAACATTTGAACACTTTAGACTCAATGAAACATCTTCATTGCAAGTGTGAATTGCAATTCGATGACTAATCTTGTTGTCTTGCAATCGACTTCGTGATTTCATGTAATAACCGAGGATGGTTAAACATGTAGACACGGAAAGATATCTATGGTCATTTGATTGATATTTCCGTGATCTAGATAAATCCTAGTCTCGATTTCGTGTTCATATTCTAATTTTGTAATTAGATTGAATAGTGAGATTGATTATCGTTTGAATAATAATAATCTTCATATTCAAAATCCTCTTACGATCACTTATTGAGAGAAAGCACAAAAATGGTTTGCAGAATATGTTCAATTCTTCCTAATCCTAACCTTAGATGGTTAAAGGGTTCCCATTTGGTGAAAAAAAATATTATGCTTATTTGATAAAGTAAGAGAGAGGTTTGATGAGAATATAGTTTAAGTTTTGAGTTGTGCTTTTCAATTGTTTGAGCAAAGTTACATATGTTGTGTATTTGCTCATGTTTGGCTTTTCGGAGATGATGACTTTACCAATTGCATTGCAAGGTAAATTACTTGAATATCTCGGATGAAACATTCAAGTCGCCAATCCTACTTCATTGTGTATTTTATGCATATATTTGCCAAATATTTGGAACACAACTATTGGACAAGTAGACTCAATATGACATCATCTACACAAGTGTGAGTTATGATCCGATGCATATTCTTATCGTCTTGGAAAAGGATGTCGTTATTTTCATATCAATCGAGTGTGATTGAGTATGTAGGTTTAAGATAATATATCTTGTTATATTTTGATATAATCTTAAAGCTAGACAAATAAGAATCCGATTTCTTGTCCATACTCAAAAACTTATCAATTAGATTTGATAATAATATCAATCATAGTTTGAATAATGAGTTGATATATATTCAAAATCTTTCTTGACCCTCATGAACACTCTTTTAAAAGAAGACAAATAAAGATTTTCATAGTGTGTTTCATTGATCCTAAGACTAGTTGTAAGTGTGAGGTTGATGAATGATGACAAGTTAATTTCTTACTTCAAGATTGTCATATATTTTGCTTGTGCGAAAAACTATTTGTTGTTATGCATAGTATGCATAGTTTTTGACATTTTATTAGTGTATGAATGATTTTTCTAACCATTTTAATACAACACACATCTTTTGTAAAATACTATATGTTTATAAAAAGAATATAATAATGTGTGTGAGTGTTAGAACAATGCAAGCACAAGCAAAGTTTAACAAAAAAATACAATTTCTTTTACTTAAATAATAATGTAATATGATATTTTATTTTGTTTAACCAACCCAAGATCAAACAACGCAAGATGATGAAAATATTTAGACATTTTGTTGGAAGAGAGATAATGTGTTGGAAATATTTTAATGATGGGTTTTAACATATGATCTTAGGACATTATTTTTCCACACACTTGACAAACTATTTAACTCTTGTTTCTAAATGGGTTACTACACTCAAAATAATCTACAAGATGTTTATGTAACACTTGTAAATATAGTGATCTATGCCTATATGCAATGCACAAACAATTTTGCAACTTAACGCAAGAAATCTAGCGTAATTCCTATTAGGCATAATACGGAAAACTAGTAACATACAAATAGCATACATGGCACATGTGTTTAGATATATAATTAGCTCAATTACAAATAGTAATGATTACTTATTAATATCTATTAACCAAGTTGAAACAAAAGTTAAACACACATAATCATCTAGCATACACATAAGGATATTCGTCGTCGTTTTGTGTATTAGATATAACGATGTATACATAGCTTGATTTTATTTGAAAACAAAAATAGTTTCCTCCCCATTTTAAAAATTAATCAAGATCAATGTTTTCAAGGATAAGTTGACTAGAAATGCTTGACTTGAAAGAAAAGGTAAACTACAAGTTTTACGTCAAACCGAAACATATAGTTTTAACCACTATGTAGTATTTTGCATTTCCGACTGACTTGAGTTTAGAATAAAGACTTTGAAGTATTTTTAAATGAAACTAGACTCAATTATCTTCGAAATGGCGGGTGGCACGACTTCTACGGACTTACGGTTGATTTTAAATGATTTTTCAAAGTTTGCCAAAAACTGATGAAACAGACAGGCGGCCCCCATATATATTTGGGGGCCTCCCGAACATTTATGGGACCGCCACCAGTGACCCCAAAACACGTTTTTTTGTTCAAAATCATTTTGTAGCTTAACTGTAGAACATAGTACCTTAAAAAGTTGTTCCAACACATAATCTTCGTGTTTTAGACATCATTTCTACTCTTACGACTTAGACAAACATGAGTTGACACTTCCAAGTTCTTTTGAGAAAATTTTCCTTCAAGCTAGTATACGAAGTATATGAAGTATATTTAATAACAAAACTAGTACGAATCAAAAAACAAAACAAGTGTGTGGAAAAATAATGTCCTAAGATCATATATTAAAACCCGTCACTAAAATATTTCTAACACATCAACTCTCTTCCAACAAGATGTCTAAATCTTTTCATCATCTTGCGGTGTTTGACATTGGGTTGGTTAAACAAAATAAAAGATTGTATTAATACATTGGTAATTAAGTAAAAGAAAATGTATTTTTAAACTTTGTTTGTGCTTGCATTGTTCTAACACACACATAATTATATTCTTTTTACCAACGTATAGTATTTTACAAAAGATGTGTGTTGTATAAAAAATGCTTAGGAAAATCATTTATATACTCATAAAATGTCAAAAATTATGCATACTATACATATCAACAAATAGTTTTTCGCACAAGCAAAATATATGACAATCTTGAAGTAAGAAATTAACTTGTCATTATTCATCAACCTCACCTTACAACTAGTCTTAGGATTAGTGGAACACACTATGAAAATCTTTATTTGTCTTCTTTTAAAAGAATGTTCGTGAGGGTCAAGAAAGATTTCGAATATATATCAACTCATTATTCAAACTATGATTGATGTTATTATCGAATCTAATTGAAGATTTTGAGTATGGACAAGAAATCAGATTTTTATTTGTCTAGCTTTAAGATTATATCAAAATATAACAAGAGATATTATCTTGAAGCTACATACTCAATCACACTCGATTGATATGAAAATAACGACATCCCTTTCCAAGGCGATAAGAATATGCATCGGATCATAACTCACACTTGTGTAGATGATGTCATATTGAGTCTATTTGTCCAATAGTTGTGTTTCAAATATTTGACAAATATATGCATAAAATACATAATGAAGTAGGATTGACGACTTGAATGTTTTATCCAAAATATTCAAGTAATTTACCTTGCAATGCACTTGGTAAATTCGTCATGTCCGAAAAGTCAAACATGAGCAAATGCACAACATATGTAACTCTGCTCAAACAATTCAAAAGCACAACTCAAAACTCAAACTCTTTTCTCATTTAAACTTTCTCTTACTCTACCAAATAAGCATAATATTTCTTCTTCACCAAATGAAAATTATTTAACTATCTAAGGTTAGGACTAGGAAAAATTAAACATATTCCACAAACCATTATTGTACTTTCCTTAAATAAGTGATCGTAAGAGGATTTCAAATATGAAGATGATTATTATTCAAACGATAATCAATCTCACTATTTAATCTCATTACAATTTGGAATATGAACATGAAATCGAGATTAGGATTTATCTAGATCACGAAAATATCAATCAAATAACCATAGATATTTTTCTGAGTCACATGTTTTAACCTCTTTAGTTATTAACAAAAATACACGAAGTCGATTGTCAAACACAAAGATTAGTCATCAAATTGTAACTCACACTTGCAATGTAGTTGTTTCATTGAGTCTAAAGTGTTAAAATGTTTGTGTTATTAGCTATGGTCAAATTATAAATGCTAAACTTAACACACTCTAACTAGGATTGAGTGACAACTTATAAATTTCCATCGAGAAACTCATAAGTACTCTAAACTTGATAAGAAAGCCTTGGATGTCATTTCCGAAAACTCAAACCGAGAACCATTATAACTTATATAAGCTTCTCCTAATAACCTAATATCAACACCATCTCTAAAATAATGGGAAAATGATCCTTGCCCAAATTTGGCACCTCCACAGATCGATGGATCCTTCGTCCTAGATTCATCTTCGGTTTAGGTAGATCCGCTCTATGGCATTAAATTTAAACATCTTCCTCTTGTCAATCACTTAAAAGTCTAACATAGATGTAACTAAACTTTAGTTAATCATCATTATTTCTACAAAGAAACAAACACAAGATCTATTGAGGTAAATAACCTTAACTGGATTTCTTTCATAAAAGACATGCAAAGGTGCATTCTTTGAACACTCTCAATATAGAGCATTACACATTGTCACTTTTAAGCATGCTCCTAGGTCCTAGATGACTCATTCTTTCTTATAGCTACAACAACTTGCTTGCTCTCTCATTCAACCTTAGAATTCCACACATCTTGATTAGGATTATGTGAACCGAAATTAAAGTACGTTAGTTGAGTCATAGTAGGCCTTGTATGAAAAGACAATACAAATTTTATCTTTGCTACACTTCATTAGGCAAATATAGGAATTCTATTTTGTCTAACATGATAATGACTACTGGAGAATCTATTGCACTAGAAATTCAATTTGACCTAACGGTTGAATTGCTTCCAAGAGTGAAGTTGGGTTCGTGGTATAACCCGTAAAAATAGTCGTGTTTAGCCTGAATTGAGCACCACTAGTGATAGTCTCATATTTATTCTTTAATTTGATTAAATGGCTCTTCTTAAATATGCCTAATGATAGTCTACATCGATAGACTTTTTATTTCATTAGGAGTGCATACTAAGCAAGTAGAAATTAGGTTTCCCCTTGGTCAATCTAGACTACATGCATTTCACATATGTGCTTTGAAATTTCAAGATGATAACATGCTCCCGTCTGATGCAAGTATATGACTTCATGACTATTTTGATGCTCAACGATTAATTGTATATCTATTAAATGCATGTCTATTATAAAAGCGTTTGCCTTTTTCTAGCAATTTAGATAAAATATCTCTTTGTTCATCTAAATAACACATGCTCCTAAGTGCTAAATGCTAACATGCTTTACATGATGATTACATTTAAAATTATCATGTTTTGTTTGTGTCATCTTACATGACTTACATGTTAATTGTGCACCTACACTATGTTAGGTTGATGTCTGACAAATAATGTTTAGATGTCATACAGTCTTACACATTAATCTTGTTGATTATTGTGTTGATGCATGCTTATATCTATATGTCTTATACATCTATGTATATATTTTCTCACACTTGAATATCTTTCTTCGCGTCCGGGTCACTAATCTAAATTTTCAAAATAGTCATAAAATGGTCTTAAATCTTCTAGAGCCTTCCTTCACAGATTTCTTTAATCACCATCTCCCTATCTTCCAAATAATCCACTCTTCGTCACGAAAAAGTTAGATGCAAATCTAATACCCTTCCAACTAGGTTTGACAACTTAAATATTTCATCTGAGATATTCAAGTATCTTTAACTTGCAATCGCAAACGTTAAAGGTCATATTCGAAAATCCCTATTCAAGCCTTTTGACAACATTAGTTAAAACGCTCTCATTTTCTTTTTGACGACAACTCCTCTTCTCTTTGACGAAAACACTCTTTATCTTTCGATCACACCTCTTCCTTCTCACTCAACCTCGCCTCTACAACCATAGAGATGGCTAATCTCTTTCCTCTACTATTTCCGTTATCACCTTTAAGATAACCTTATACCTCGTCATGAGATTGTTTTATGAACATTCACAATACTCGAGAAGACCACCATCCGTCTTGATATTGTCAAGCTCGTCGCCTTCATCTTCGTTTGTTTTCTTCTTTATTATTGTTATTATTATTATTATTATTATTATTATTATTATTATTATTATTATTATTATTTTCGCGTATGAAACACACCAAAGATACGTCACCATTTCCTTCGGGACAATGTTCAAATGGAAACATCTCCATACGAATAGGTTGCGTCTGATGATAACATCGTCGACATTCTTTCTTTACCCCTCAACCGCGAATCGTTAAATTGTCTTTGTCTAGGTCTAGGAATGATGGAACACATTCCGTAAATCTTTCTCTTCTTTTCTACTAGTCTCGATTCTAGTCTATTCTCTGTTCCATGTGTCGTGGCAACTTAACTACTTCATCCGAAGTACTTTGAGTATTTTTAATTAGCGAAATGTAAATTAAAATGTCACTCCTTTCACAAAATTCGTCATGCCCTAAACTCCTCTCCTGTTGGCGGTCTGGCGGCCCCCAGATCTATTCTGGCGGCCCCTAGATATATCTGGGACCGCCGGCAGCAGGCTTGAGATATCTGTCATTTCTTTTCAAATCATTAAACGAACTCACCCTCTCTCTTTTCTGCTGCTAAGAGCTGACGTCTTTCCTACACCCAAACCTATGCCCAATATCTCTCTATAGATCAATGGGTCATCCTCACATCCTAACACTCACAAGCATCATTGCTTATGTTGTTAATAGTCAAGTGAATTTCATAATGAAATGCGTCTCATTCTCAAATACAATCCTTACAATCGTCATACTCACAAATCTCCTCACATCTTGGTCCTCACTTCTCGTAAACCTCTTTTCTCACCTCGAATGGTCTTTTCACTTCTAAACGGTTCCTCTCTTTCTCAATAATCTTCTCACTTCGGATAGTCGTCTCACTTCTAATAGTCTTTTTACTTTCGACGTTTCTTCTCACTTCTAAACGTTCTTTTTCACTTCTAATAAGTCTTGTCTCCTCTAACGTTTCCTCTCACGTCTAAACGTTTCTTCTCTTTTAATAGTCTTGTTACTATTAAAATTCCTCCTATATCTCTCCTAACTTAATTATTTCATCCGAAATATTTAAGTAATTTGCGAAATGCAAATGTCACTCCTTCGCTAAACTTGCCACTTTCTAGAAAGTGAAGAACATAAAGAAGATATTCAATCTTCAAGTGTTATTGAGTCACCACATTGTTGAGTCTCTCATTATTCTTCCACCATGAAAGAACTACCTCATTTCACATCCCACCTTTGTTCCTCAACATTGTCAACCAACAAAACACCAAACAAACCTTTGAATTCCCAATCATCCACTTTTGTCTCGATAGGATCATATGCACATCAATTGTTAGTGCAAATGATATATCAATCTTTTCTATCAACCTCTCGTCAACACGTTCCTTCTTTAGTATCCTTACTCATCATTCCTTACTTTTTGGCTCTATGGAATCATTTTCATTCACATCCAAGAGCACATCGTCTCCATCCTCGTCTTTTTTTTCTTTTAAAGTATATATTTATATATATATATTTTTTGACATATTATTAAGTGTCATTCGTCTACTTTTAAAAGGTCATTCTCATAATATTCTTATGTCAATCAATAAACGAATCCCATTCTCGTTTATTAAAAGTCGGTCTAATCTTTCTCCGTAAACATACGTCTCGATTCTTTTTATTTCATCATTTAGGCTGTTTTTAAAATAATGACTACTTGTGTCTAGTTTCTACTTCTCTTTCAAAGTGTCATACTTCAGAATAATAAAACCTAGAAGTGCATGTCTAGTTCCCCGCTAACGTTTTGCTATATGTATATGTGCACTTGTCTACTAACTTTGTTTTGTAGCACAACAATATCTTGATTCCTTGGTGCCCCAAACAAGGGGGAGCATACACCGAGGGGGAGCACTTGCAAGCATTTTGCTCATTTAAATTGCATCGAACTTCTTGAGCATCGATGGTAATTTATTTGATCCATGGATCCGTTAGAGTCAATATACAAGGAATGTAATTATCATGGGGATGCAATAAGCAAGGGGGAGCTAGGAGCTATGTGGTTTAATAGCATGGATTTAGTTTAACCATGATGATAGAAGACTTCACTAGGATGATGCAAGCTCACCTTTATAGGAAGATAGGATTGGGGATTGTCAAATACGATGAAGGGTTTATTCATACTCCAAATACTTCACCTCCTCCACTTCAAAATCACCCTAAACCTTAAGGTCATCCTCTCATAACTTCAACTTATATATTTGAAGTACCTACTTTCTTTTCATGTCTTCTTCTCATCTATCACGACATCCTCTAAATTATCCAAGAAACACAAAATCACCTCAACCGTATTTCTCATGTTGTCTTCTCATTCCTCCAACCAATATACTTGGATCACCTACCTTTTCCTCATTCCTTCAACCTATACACTCAAAGTACCTACCTTCTTGTCTTGCCTACTTCTCACCTCTCATGACCTTTTCTAAACTATCCAAGGAACACACAATCACCTTCACCTTTATTTCTCACATCTTCTCCTCATACCTCAAACCTATATACTCGGAGCACCTATCCTCTTCTCATTCCTCCAACATATATACCCGGAGCACGTACCCTCTTCTCATGTCTTCTTCACAAACCTCCAACCTATATGCTCCAACCATAATCCACACTATACCTTTTTGCTTCGACAAAAGGGGGAGAAGGGAGTGTAAACGAGTAACTTTTAAACTCTACTATGTGCTATAGTTTACATAGTTTGTCATCATCAAAAAGGGGGAGATTGTTAGTGCAAATATTACGATATTTAATCTATACGATCTCTTTATGTTTTGGTAATGACAAACATGTGACTTGTAATACGTAACGTAAAGTACGCAAGTTACTCGTAATCACAAATCATCAATGCATACATGCATCAACATCTCTAAATGTCTTAAGTATGCATCAAGACGGACATTGGTTTACACCCGACGTAAATCACATAAGGTATGTACAAACAAGCATTAAACTTGTAAGATGATCAAAGAAATAAGTTTTTGTCTTAAACTTTATATTTTTATAAATGTAACAAAATAACTTTTTTAAAACTTAAATAGACAAATTATTTTTGAATTATAAAGAAATGTTTTATGTTGTAATTATTTCAAAATTTAAAATCTAGTTCTTTCCCCCCCCAAAACATGTTACACTTTAACCAGACAAGTTTGTCACCACAAAAAGACAAAAACAGGAGCGTCTGTCGGGGCGGTCCCTTAAATAGACCGGCAACCCCCTAATATATCTGGGACCGCTGTTTCCTGACAGGCTGATTTTTAGCTCTTATAAATAGTGGGTCACCTCTAACTATTTTCACAACCTTTTTGCACGAATTTCTCTCAGTTCTTTCTCTCTCTAGATCTCACTAAATCTTTGATCATTTAACTTGTTTAATCTTGTTTAAATGTGATCCAATCTTCTACTCTTTCTTTCTTCCTTCAAGTGCATAAGAAGAACTTCGATCATCTTCAAGATCCAAAGTTATGTAGTCTAGTTAGTCCATTTGTAACTTTTGTTACATATAGACCGAGTCCATGTCTTCTAATCTTTAGTAGTGTGTAAATCCAAATGATGTATATATTTGGATGGGTTTATTATGGGTTAGTTAGTATTTTGGGCCTTAAAATACATTAGTGTAGTGGTAGATTGGTTCTAGCTAAGATTAGGACTCGACATCGGTTCTTGCTAATATTAGGGACTCGAAATTAGCTTAGTGTCGGAAAAATTTTGTAAGCAAGCTGTTTATGTGTTTTAGGCAAATTAAAACAAAAGGTTTATTATGTAGGGCCATAAATTGTAAGGGTTGGTTGTACCCGGAAGAAGGACTCGAATCTAGCTTAGTGTCGACAAAAAATAAATGTAAGCATTGACTTATAAGGTTTTCTCCACCGAAATGGTGCTTGTTTGTTGATTAGTGAAGTACACTCTCGAGTTGGATACTCGAGGGTGGAGTTGTAGGAGTTAAAAAGGAGTTCGTAGAACGAACCATTATAATTCTCATGTGGTTTTCATTTTCTTTTACCTTTTCTTTACTATGTCTTTACATTTATCGCTTTACTTTTACACTTGCATTTGTGCTTTGATTGTGTGAAATAGTTGTGTTATGTTTGTTAGTCATGGGTTGTGTAGACTCTTTGTAGTAAACATTGTGGTGTGGTTTTATTGGTAGAATATGTGCTAGTAGATTGAAATCCTATTATCGACACTTTATTATATTGCGTTCAAACGTGAATTGGTGAATTTGTACAACATGATCTATGTCGAAAACATCTTTTGGAGGCGGTCCCTTTATATTTGGCGGCCCCCTGAATGTAATAGGCGGCCCTCTTATATTTTATGGGACCGCCGGCAGAGAGTGATATAATCTTTGATCTTATATTTTTTCTAATTGGTAACGTTTTCACCCCCCAACACCCCCTCTACGGTTTCCAACATGTTTGATGAAGATTACCATTTTCATTATGAAAAAAATTTGTCCTTTTGTATGGATGGAGACACAGGTTGTAAATGATGAACTAACAAGGACCCTATGTTTCGATTTGATACTAACGTTCGCTTTGTCACTCGAGTCTAATTGTCTTATTGTTAATTGGTCACACACTTGGACTAACTTAATTATGTATGATAAGTATCGTAGAACTTCATCTATATAGGTTTCCAAAAAAAATATTATAATATGCATGTGTATTGTGTTGGGATTTAACAAACTAGGTAACCAATTAGCTATGAGTACACAGCGGAATGGATCTAGTTTTAGCATATAGATTAACACATATAAATTATACAAGTAATTTACTAACCTTTTGTTTAATAATAAAAATCAATAAAGTTACGCCGGATCTTGATCTTAAAAACATAGTGGTTAACATTACACATCTCTTGGTTGCTCATAAAACACGTTCAACCAAGTTTGTTCGATTTGACTAGTCAATCCTTCACGAACCAACACCATGTGTTGACATCAATAACCTCAAACCTCCCCTTGAAGATTTGTATCGAAAATCGCCATAAAACCCTAATTTGGTTGCACCGAAAAAACAACACAATCCAAAACACTTAAGTTTGGGTTTTTGTATTCGTCTCGAACAAGGAGAGAAAAAACCAATCCCTAGTGTAAGGGATTTAATGTGTCGATCAAAGCGAGGACAATGAAAACCGAAAACCCTTGATATGGGTTTACCGAATTGGTTTTACGGATAAACAAAGAAACAAGTAATCCCCTAATAAGAGTATTTATGGTTTACGGTTAGGGTTTAGGAAAAAAGTGAGCACCAAAAATTCTAGTGTGACTTTAGGATTTGTGTATTGTGGTGAAGAAGAATGAGGGTGTTAAGGGTTGTGTTTATATAGCTCAAAGCCAACATCTATTCTTATACAACAAGGAAACTTAGTTTCCTTTTTTTCCCTCTAAACATAACTGAACAAAACACCCCTTTCTAGATCTATTTTGGAGATTCGACCAATAAGGGACCCCACTTGGTTTCGGGTTAGTTGTTTTAGTCCCTCAGTTTATTATTTAATATATTGTTAAGCTAGTTAAATTATTTAATGTAATTACAATCAATATTTAAATTAATTATATCGTAAGTAATACATAATCTAAGTGTTTAACGAGTGTGACCCTAATAGGTCACGTATTTCCTAACGTATATAACTTGGCAAAAATGACTAACATATTCCAACAGCACCCTACATTGGGAGTCGCGTGTAGCAGGCTGTCTGATATACTGATAAGTGGTAAGTATAAGCATACACATACAATTACCTTCGTTTAATTGATATATACTTGAGATAAAGTTTCAAGAACAATCTCAGCTTTAATGGTTATGTATTACTTGCCATTATCATCCCTTTGTTCAGATACCGTTAAACCATATGGATCCTAACTCATTCCATATAGTTTAACCATTTAGTTTCTTGTTATAGAAGTTAATTCAGATCTACCAAAGTAATCATGAATCATTTGAATAAACAATTTGGGTTCTCGGCCCACACAATCATCTGATTAATTCTGAAGAGGCGCCATGGTATCATTATGCACATATTAAGTGGAGGAACAAATTCTTTGTTGACTACAAGTGTTGTGGATGCTGCTTCACATCAATTCCAAAAATAACCTTTATAACTACCATTTTCAGGTTAGCGTTTGACTTATAATCAAAAAGTGTCTGTACCCAAATTTAGAACTTGTTTGTATTCAAGTCTTAGGATGACTTAATCATTAACTGTTTTCGATATCTTAACTATGACAAGGATCCAAAAAAGTAAATATTCGAAGGTATGGGTGTTCCAATATGCATCATTTGTGAATACACATGAGTTTGGCTCGGGAACAATCCATATATTCAAAGAATATAACCAACACTCACTTTTGCACTTTTGTTATCAATATCTCACATTTGTTAAACCTGATAATGGAAATATTTAGAATGATAATCATTTAAAGGATTTTAAACATGGCAAATATATGATAACATTTTCATTATATGTATGAATGACCAATACCACGTAATCTTCATTTCATCAGAAATAAATATTGGTCTTAAGAATCCCAAGAATCCTAATTCTAAAACTGTTATGCATTTGAAAATAATTAGCAGTTAAACCCCAATGTTTCCAAACACTCTCAACTCTTTCTTTACAAGACATCCTAAATAGTTATCTGAGTAAACTTTCTGAATACTTGTTTTCAAATTCACAAAATTTATGAAGGATTTTATACGGATATTGATACGTGTCCTTATCTATTTTTGCATACTATTTCAAGTTATCATAGTATGGTAATGTGGCAGTACCCTTTAATGGGGTATTATGTTCAAACTACATACCTATCTAAACAGTCATCTTTACAGTTTCTTTAAAATGTAAAGTATCACATTCTTTAATGTGCAATGCAAACAATGCTCTTAGCTTGAGCATATCTAGATATATAGATCTATCATATAAGAAATATCCTACTTTAACTGGGATTGATCTATTCTTCAGCATTCGTGTTTGTACACAGACAACAACTATGCTTTTTATCTTTCGTATACTTTTGTTTTATCAGTCTTCTTAATCACTCTCAATTGATATTGTTGCTATCAGTTATCCTAAACATTCTCAAATAGATTCGTTGTTGTTAGCGCAATCTTTGCTCTTGTGCAAAAGTAATCAACCGGTCGCATACACAATTTAAAGTATTATTCATGATGAATCTTCGTTTAATGGGTTTTATTCCATGTATTATATTAAATTATCTCAAGTAAAATATATCATTTAAGACTTGCTTCAATGATATATTGCATTGTGTTGGACTTAATTTCCGCATATGTTTATTTCATTAAACATTTTGTTGGGATTAAAAGTCTTGATGCTGTTTGAATTACTGTTGCTCATGTTTGTGTTAATGTTGCTCAGTTGGATTTAGTGCTGCTCATGAACTTTAAAGAAAATACGTGAAGTGTTTACTACTGTTAGTACACATTTACTACTGCTAGTGAATATTAGTACTACTATTGAAAATATGCTATGTGGTTTATACTGCTAGTACAAAGTTACTACATCTAGTGAATAATTAGTAACTGCTCAAGTTAAGATCTGATCAGAGATAGTTAATGTGCTAGAGTTAATATGCTAGTAATGTTTATTGTTAGTACTGCTTATATGAGATGTTTTTAAGTTATTTGTTTTATGAGAAAAAGATATGGGATACTTAGGAAGTTTTGTAAGCCGAACTAGGGCTTTTTGGTGTATAAAAGGAGGTCCTTGGGCATAGTGTTTAGAGTTTGATATCTTTTATCAATTTTTAAAGTCTAGACGTATAATCATAGCTTCATGGTCTTTGTAACCCTATACTTTAGAGTATTAGTATTTTTTATCATTACTTTTGTAACCCTAATACTTTAAGACGTATTATATTTTATCATTAAAATATTGGAGTTATTTGTTGAATTGTATGTTCATTGAATTTATTGTTTCATTAATAATTTTTAATTAAAGATTGATTCAGCATAATCTTTAATACATTCAAACACAGTTTCTACTATAGTTGTGTTAGATTTATCTAATATAACTAAACCTTAAACAAGCTTAAGGAATTTGATCTATTGTAAGTGGGTCAACAAGTGGTTTAGAGCTTGTTGAGGAGCTTTTGTGAATATAGAATGAACCTATTTTTGCTAAGATATGGTTCAAGATTCTGCCCACACACTGGTGGCTGCATCCATAGTTCAAATGTCAAATATGTGTGAGTATGAGATTGGAAAGATGAAGTATTGAACAATATATCCAGTATGATTAGACTATTCAATTGTGGCAAAGTCATAGAGGATAATGGTGCAAACCTTACCAAAAACAAAAATTATGAAAGGAGTTATGACAGAGATGCCTATTACAACTGCTGAAGAAAAGGCTCAAAGAAGATTAGAGGTGAAAGCTAGAAGTACTTTAATGATGGGCATTCCTAATGAACATCAGTTAAAGTTTAACTCTATAAAGGATGCTAAGAAGTTGTTGGAAGCTATTGAAAAGAGATTTGGTGGGAAGACAGAGATACAAGAAAGACTCAAAGGAATCTCTTAAAGCAGCAATATAAAACCTTCACTGCTCCAAGCTCAGAGATGCTTGATCAAACTTTTGATAGGCTTTAAAATCTTGTGAGTCAGTTGGAGCTTTTGGATGAAAAGCTTTCACAAGAAGATGTTAATCAAAAGTTATTAAGAAGTTTGTCACCTGAGTGGAACACACATGCTGTTGTGTGGAGGAATAAAGCTGATTTGGATACAATGAGCATGGATGATCTCTACAACAACCTTAAGGTGTATGAACCAGAAGTTAAAGGGATGTCCAAGCCCAAGTTAGCACACAATACAGGGCTTTTGGTCCTACTTCATGGAGTTTCTAATGTAGCAACTCAAGTTAATGCTGCTAACTCTACAAATATTGATAACTTGAGTGATGCTGTTATTTGTGCATTCTTTGCTAGTCAACCAAATAGTCCTCAACTTGTACATGAGGACTTGCAACAAATCCATCCAGATGACATGGAAGAGATGGATTTAAGATGGCAAATGGCCATGTTGACTATGAGGGCAAGAAGGTTTTTAAAGAATATAGGAAGGAAGCTTACTGTTAATGACAATGAGACTATTGGTTTTGAAAGTCCAAAGTGAAGTGCTAACAAATGTCACGGAGGGGACATTTTGCTAGGGAGTGCAGAGCTACTAGAAAATCAAGGACAACAAGAACATAGGAAAGGTAAGAAAGAGTATGCTTGTGGAAACATCTAACTTCCACAGCTTTGGTGTCATGTGTATGGTTTTGGTGGATTCTGAACTGAAGTGATAAGGCAAAGGACAGGGACTAATTATGCACTTCCATGACTTTCTCATCTTTCTAGTCCTGACTCAAGGTTCCACATGTTTCCTATTTGTTCTAAATCTTGATTTGGAATCTGTTGAACTTCTTAAAAATCTCAAATGATCAACTATTAAAGATTAAAGATTATCTGAGTTAAGGTTCTAGGTAATAAGGGACTGGTTAGAGTCAGTGGAAGAAAAACTTAAAGTTTATAAAGCAAATGAGTCTATTTATTTACAAGATATTAAGGGCTTAAAATTTGAAATTCATATAGGAGAAAAACACTATTAGGAGAGCTTAGAAAGAATTTAAAATGCATCTAAAAAAGTTTAAACATATGTCATAAAGTGTTTAGAGATAGTTGACAATTTAAGAAAGGTTTAGGCTTTGAAAATTTATAATGCAGTTCCACCTCCATACAACGGATATTTTCATGCCTCCAAAAACCTGACTTGTCTTTTACCTGGTTTAGATGATCTTGTTAATGAGCCTGTAGTTGGAAACAAGTAAAGCTATGTCTAGTGAGAAGAGCTATAAGGTAGTTAGGAAGTGTGATGATGCCCCCAAGTATTGAAGAAATGGGTGTCAAATGATGAGGAAGGAGGATATTCTTCAGCCTAAAATTAAAAAGAAAAATAGTGAGGCTTAGTCATTGTTTAAGAAAAGAGTTTCGTCAAATCTAAACAACAAGAAAAAAAACTGCATAAGAAAATACTGTTTTAACAAGTTGAGCAACTTAGGCAAAACTCACAGTCCAAAGAGGGCAATCAAAGAAATTGGAATAATCATGATTTCTCAAAAACTCGGAAGCATTTTTGAGATGTTTTATAGGCCTGGTATTGTAGGAAGCTTTGTTCATTTGCAGGTTGATTGGCAATTCCATCAAAACATGTTTTCAAAAATCAAAGGATGGTATAACCTGTTTAGAACAATGCTAAAACGGGTGAATCATCAAAATCTTTGCTAAAATGGATCACCACTGTGCTAAAAAGACATGGTTTCCAAGTGTAGTACTAATGAAGTCCTGCTTAGTATCAATTAATACTGCTAGACAAAATATTTCTAAAATAGCAGTATTGGTTAATACTGCTAGACAAGCTAATACTGCTCACTCAAAAACAATAGTGAATGCTGCTATAACAATGTCATATCTTTCTAAACCACAACACATTCAAACTGTTACAAAGAGGGCCCATCATAAGAAAACAACATTTAACAATAGTTAATATTATTCAATGGGGTAGGTTAATAATGTTAAGGGGTAAATAAAATTAAATCTCGCTAAAGGCCAAAAAAGCAGGAAGTAGTTAATGTTGTTAAGGGAAATAATTAAATATGTTGTTAAGGCCTCAGCTTGTTGGGTTTGGAAACTAAAGCATAAAGTTTTAGAACAAGTTTCTAAACATAACAGTGCATCAATCACCCTAAAAAAGTTTGATTATATTGATGCACAAGGCAGATCCAAGTTAGTGATGGCTTGGGTCCCCAAAAGAAACTGATTTTCTTATCTAATGTGCGGCAAGGCATTTCCACTATGGAATTTAACAGGATCAAAGGAGTAATTGATCGTGGATGATAAAGGCACATGACAAGGAACATGTCCTATACTTACAGACTATGAAGAGATAGATGGAGGATATGTTGCTTTTAGAGGGAACCCCAAAGGAGGGAAAATCACAAGAAAATGTACCATTAAAACTGGTAATCTAGATTTTGAAAATGTGTATTTTGTGTTTAATCTCTTTAGTGTCTCACAAATGTGTGATAAAAAGAATAGTGTTCTTTTTAATGACACTGAAATATAATGTTTTTATCTCCAAACTTTTAAGTTTATTGATGAAAGTCAAGTTTTACTTAAAGTTCCTAGAAAGAACAATATGTATAGTGTCGATTTAAAGAACATGGTTCCTAAAGGAGGTTTAACTTGCCTTTTTGCAAAAGCTTATTGATGAATCTAATTTGGCTAGTGGTAGGTCACTTAATTTAAAAACCATGAATTTAATTGGTCAAGGGAATCTAGTAAGAGGTGGTTTACTTCCAAACTTTTTGAAAATGATCAAACCTGTGTTGCTTGTCAAAAGGAAAAGAAGCACATAGCCTCTTGTAAGTCCAAAACAGAGAATTCAATCAGTCTTCCTTTACATTTGTTGCATTTGGACTTGTTTGGTCCAACATTTGTAAAAAGCCTTAAGAAGAAAATGTATTGCCTAGTTGTCACAAATGATTACAGTAGGTTTACATGGGTGTTCTTTCTAGCTACTAAGGATGAGGACTAGTGGACTTCTTAAGTCCTTTTTATAACTGGGTTTAGAAAATCTAGTAGATCACAAGGTTAAGGTAATTAGATGTGATAATTGGACTGAGTTCAAAAACAGAGAAATGAATCAGTTTTATGAAATGAAGGGTAATTTGAGTCAATTTAGTGTAGCTAGAATTCCTTAACAAAATGGAGTTGCTTAAGAGGAGAGGAAATATGACAATTAATTAAGCTTGCTAAGCTATGCGTGCTGATTTCTAAGTTGCCAACTACTTTTTGGGCAGAAGTAGTTAATACTGCTTGCTATGTGCAAATAGAGTTCGTTTGTAGTTAAGCCTCTTAAAACAAGGACCCCATATGAACTCTTTTCATAGTTAGAACACCAACTTTAAGTTTTTATGAGACATTTGGTTGGTCCTGATTTTCGTTACCATTCTCAATACCATAGATCACTTAGGCAAATTTGATGGTAAGGCTGAAAAAGGTTTCTTTGTTGGATACTCTTTGAATAGTAAAGCCTTTAGAGTATTCAATAGTAGAACAAGGATAGTGGAAGAAAACTTGCATATTAGGTTTAGTGAGAGTACACCTAATGTTGTAGGTAGTAGACCAGATTGGCTATTTGATATTGATGCACTAATAAGAACAATGAATTATGAGCCAATTGTTGACAGTACACAGTCTAATGAGTTTTGCAGGTACAAAAGCAAGTGATTATGTAGGTCAAGTTAGAAAGGGAGACATAACCTGTACAAGATTAATTTTGCAGTTACCATTTTTGACTTTTGATCCACTTATATTCCCAAGATTTAAAGAGTTCTCATGACGATCCGATCCAAGCCTTCAAAGTGATAGTAGAAAGAAGGTTGATAAAGATCCAAGAAAAGATAGTGAATGTAAAGATCAGAGAAGAAGATAATGTTAACAGCACTAACAATGTAATATGCTGTTTTGTTAATTTTTAGTTCAACTGTTAATGTGTTGTCACAAATGGAGGTTATTGCTGTTTGGTGGAAAAAAAAGCATTAAACTTCATTTGATCCAATATGCCTGCTTTAGAAGATTATAGCATATTTGACTTCTCAATAGATGATAAAGATGATGGTGCTAATCCAACTACAAGAATTCATAAAGATCATCCTCTTGATCAAGTGATTGGAGATTTGCAATCAGCTACACAAACAAGAAAGATGTCAAAGAATTTGGAGGAACATGGGTTTTTAGTACTATTCTACAAAGAACAAACCATAAAGACCTTCAAAATTGCTTGTTTGCTTGTTTTTTTATCACAAGAAGAACCCAAAAAGGTAATTCATGCATTGAAGGATCCATAGCTGGATAGAAGCTTATGCAGAATAAAGCTTCTACAATCAAGTTAACAAGAAGTTTGGTTTTTTAGTGGATTTTACCAATAAGGAAAAAGAGCTAGAGGCTATAAATGGGTTTTTTTAGGAAATTAAAAGGTAGAAACGGGAATTGTTGTAAGAAATAAAAAAAAGCAAAAGATTTTTTTGTTCAAGGGTACACACAAGAAGAAGGGATTGACTATGATGAAGTCTTTGCTCCTATTGCAAGAATTGAAGCAATTATGCTATTAGCTTATGCTTCATTTAAAGATTTTGTGGTGTATCAAATGGATGTAAAAAGTACTTTTCTCTATGGGAAGATTGAACAAGAGGTGTATGTATGTCAACCACCAGGATTTGAAGATCCAAACTTTCTGTTTAGGTGTATATTAAAAGGTTGGGAAAAAGTCTTGTATGGTACTACATCAATCTCCTAGAGCTTGGTATGAAACCTTGTCAACATATCTGTTGGACAATGGGTTTCAAAGAGGGAAAATTGACAAGACCTTATTCATCAAAAGGCACAAAGGTGATATTTTGTTGGTCCAAGTTTATGTGGATGATATCATCTTTGGTTCAACAAAGAAGGAGCTATGCATTGCATTTGAGAAGTTGATGCATGAGAAATTTTAGATGAGTTCTATGGGAGAACTTACATTCTACTTTTAGGATTACAAGTGAAGCAGAAGAAGGATGGCATATTTATTAGTCAAGATAAATATGTTGCTGAAATTTGGGTTTATCAAAGTTAAAACTGCAAGCACACCAATGGAAACTCAAAAGCCTTTGCTCAAGGATGAAGATGGTAAAGAAGTGGATGTTCATATGTATAGATCAATGATTGGTTCATTGATGTATCTTACATCTTCAAGACCTGACATCATGTTTGCAGTGTGTGCTTGTGCCAGATACCAAGTTAATCTAAAGGTTTCACATCTTTATACTGTGAATAAAGGATTTGTAGATATCTTAAAAGGTCAACCAAAATTGGGCCTTTGGTATCCAAAAGATTCTCCTTTTGATTTGGTAGCATACACTAATAGTGATTGTGTTGAAGCAAGCTTGGATAGGAAGTCTATAACAGGAGGTTGTCAATTCCTTGGATGTAGATTAATATCATGGCAGTGCAAGAAACTGACTAAGTGGTTGCAATTCAAAAACAGAAGCTGTTAGTATGTGGGCTGCTTCTAGTTGCTGTGGATAAGTTGGCTTTGGATTATAATCAACATATTAATTATGGGTTAATTTTATGCATACCAAGATTCTTTATTGACAATATTAGCTACAAATTTCATAATTTAAAATCATGTTATTTTTTATTCAAAAACAAAGCATATAGAGTCAGAAATCATTCATTTTATTAAGAGATTGCAATGAAAGAAATTGATTCAACTGGTAAAAATCCATACTAACAAGAATGTTGTAGTTTTTCTTCTAATAAGCTTTTGATGTAATAGATTTTAATATTTGATTGCTAGTAGATTGGATAATGGTTAAATCTGGTAAAGTCTTTTATATCTTTATGTGTTTGTTAGAGCTTGTATGAATTAGTACTGTTATTCATGTCATTAAAAGTTTCTGTTGTTAAGTATAATTAATACTGCTGGTTATACTTAATACTGCTGAGTTTTTACTGTTTGTTATACTTAATACTGTTAGGTATAATTAATGTTGTGATAATTATAAAAATTGCTATGGCTTGTGTTTTCTTGGTTTTTGGGCTAACATTTTACAGGAAAAGTAAAGATAAAGTGTTTGAATTGGATGGAAAAACTAATCAATAACATACTCATGTGAGACGGAAAGAAAGGTGATTCTAGTGAGAGAGAGTGGGTTGGATGAACACTTAGAGAGAGGAAAAGTATACATATAAGAGAATCTTAGCTTTTAATGTTTGTTGAAAAAATGAACAACCTATCAACTCCCAAGAATGGGAAGAGGTGTTTAAATAACCTAATGGGCGGCCATGGCATGGCGCTTAATGGGCTTTCCATGGGTTTTCCTAACGTAGCTATGTAAGGTTCCATAAAATAACTTAAAACGGAGGCTAAGACTGTTATCTATGGAGTAAGTGACGATACTTTCCTAGGATTTTCGTATTCCTAACAATCTTCCCCTAAGGGAGGTCACTCCATTTTACAAAAACTTAAACCTAGCATACTATGCTTTATCTTAAGTCTTGAGCTCGTTTGACTTTAATCTTTAACTTGTAATTTGATGTAGTGATCATTGACTTTAGGTTTGAGCTTGTTCCTTTATCTTGACTTGAATGTGAAAATGTAATCTTGAACACCTTGAGATCATCAACCAAGCATAATCTCGATTCGCCATCTTGTAAACTTTGCCATCTTGTGAACTTGTGACTTTTGGACAGACATGCTCATACCTTTCTTGATATGTTATCTTGAAAAGCTTGAATATTGCATCTTTCTTGAGGTTCTTTAACTATAACACTTCGTCACTTTGAGAAAGACGTTCGGTATCAGAGTGACGAAAAACTTCTTTGAAATACTTTGACTTTAATACTTCGTACTTCTAAAGAAGACGTTCAGGTATCAAAGTAGCGAAATCTTGAAACTGTACTTAAGCTTTCATGATGTTCTTTAAGTTTGTTCGGTTGGGGTTTATGGCATGTGGCTATGGAATCATTATTGACTCATCGGGAATCAGCCTGACACCTAATTATCCGGGATAGTACCTGCAGGTTTAGGTTAGTGATAATCAACAGTTATGGACGAGAGTGTCTTTGTCACTTCGTCGAATACGGTTGTAATAACCACGGACCCCCCTTGATCAGTATAAATACTACCTGTGATCAGGTAGAATTCTGAGGAGTGTTCCTTTTTGTTATTTGAAAAATTAGTATATCGTTAATAAAGATGATCACAAACTTATCCAAATATGGTTTGCACACCCTATTCATGAGATCCATAAATATCGCCGGTGCGTTCGTCAAACCAAATGGCATAACTTGGAACTCGTAATGACCATACCGAGTTCTGAATGCCGTTTTCGGAATATCTTCTTCCAGTACTCAAAGCTGGTGATAACCTGATCGCAGGTCTATCTTAGAATAAACACTGGGTCCTTGTAGTTAATCAGACAAATCGTCGATCCTTGGGAGTGGGTAACGATTCTTCATCGTCAGCTTGTTCAGTTCCCGATAGTCGATGTACATTTGAAATGGTCCATCCTTCTTCTTGACAAACATGACTGGAGCTCCCCAAGGTGAGGAACTGGTTTTAATAAATCCTTTGCCGGGTAGTTCCTGCAGTTGCTCTGACAACTTTTTCATTTTGAACGGCGCTAATCGATAAGGCGCCCGTGCTACATATGTAGCACCAGGTACCAGATTGATATGAAATTTCCACTTGTCGAGTCCTAGGAAGACCCGGCAAGTCCTTTGGAAATACTTCAAGAAAATCTTGAATTGTCGGTACATCCTCAAGTCATTTCTCCTTCGACTTATCTTCAGTCTCCCTTGTAGTGACACATGCCAAAACGACCTGACATCCTTTTAGCATGTACTTCTGTGTTTTAGTGCATGAGATAGTGTTTAATCGAGACTCGTTTGCGCGGTTGCTTTGTTACTATGAATAATTGACGTTTCATTTTCGAATGGAACACGAACGATCTTTTCGTCACAAACAATGGCGGCCTGGTATCTCGCCAACCAATCCATACTAATTATGACGTCGAAACTGCCAAATTCTATGGCATTAAGTCGATGTTGAATGGGTGATTCAGTAAATTCTCTAATGGCGAGCAAATTTGATGGCGAATTATCCTAGGGCGACTAGTGATGTATCTCGGCTTCTCGGCTTGGGATTTGGTATAAGATGATGCCAACTTTATAGTAAGATGGAGTGACGGTCTGCTTAGTTGCTATGGTTACTTATTCAATTTCTAAAAGTAAACGCGTTTTATGAATACGCACACAAAACATGATATAAGTAGGAAATTGTTTTCTTGACAAGAAGTTTTTAAAGTGACTACTGTCAGCACGGCATGGTACTTTCCTGAATTATACATAGTTGACTAGGCCATGTATAATTTAGGACTAACGATGCATTGCTCATTTTCGTCAAAATAGCGTTATGATTTCATAATATTCGTGAGAGTAGTTTGCAAGACTAAATAAGGAATCTAAGTTAATAGTGACGAAATTTTCATAATACGATAATTTGATAGATAATTTAAAGTCATCCACGTGTACAACGAGGTTCAAAAGAAAGTACAACACAAATTCCTATCGGAATTAAAGTCTAAGGAAGTTTCCGCTTAGAGTTCACTAGGTAATACAGGAGGGTCTCTCCTTAGGTGTTGATGTTAGACGTCATGGCGCTAGAGTCCTTCTAAGCTTTTCCTTCCGTACATGTCTACACATTCGTAGTGTCCCCAAACAACCACACGCATTACAGGTAGGAGTTCCTTAATTCCTCAGCAGTAGTAAGGAGTTTCTACAATTTCCAGGTTATGTAGGCCAAAACTTCTTGCAATTCCACACTTTATAGTGTATGATCCATTATGGTGAAAATTACGCTGGTTGCACAAAGGTAGCGATCCATCATATGCCTTCTTGTTGATTGGCCAAGTAGTGTATGCTCTAGGCACCTTATGCCCTTTGTGTTTTTGGCTCGAGCTTACATTGTGGTTACCTTCCCACTTTCTCTTGTTGCTACATTCTTCTCTGCTACCATTATCTTCTTTTGTTTGGTCTGGCTCAGTGACTTGCGGCCATGTTGGGTTTTCATCTCATTATATAGCAATCGCCTTCGATAGCATTAGGCCACATCCAGCGGGGCTATAACCCGCTTATTTTCCATCAACACTCATCCCATTATAACAGTTGTCATCGTTTCCTGAAGATCACAGGGAATAAAAGATGTCTAGAATTTCATCCAAGGAAAATCATACACTCATGAATAACAACATAAAGTAAGTGAGACCACGGCCATGCAAAGATATAAGATAACTGCAACCATGTGCATACAATAAATCCACACTGCATAAGGAGGCCAGACCATTAACCAACATCGTAGGTTAATACTTAATACTTCATTTTACCTGAGTAAAAGAGTACAAGCTTTTCATTAACGCCACCCCACCGAGTATTAACGCAAGTTTAGTGGATACAATACAAAACGAGCTACATTGACAAATCTATTTGTCTATAGGCCAGGGTGCCTCTCAAGATTCTAGATGCTAGACTCTTATGTTATCTTTAAGTGACTTAATATTCTCTGGTGGTGGTGGTAATGATAAAGGTAGTGCAGCAGCAAACTCATAATTGCATGCCATCACACGCAGATGGTGTGCGTAAGAGTTATTGGTTTAAATAGACAATGCCGTACTACTCGAAATTGGTTTCTGAAACATGATGATATTGGTGTGAAAGGTAGGGGGGTAGAAGCAGACTCATCAGTCTCAAATGCCTCTGTATTCTCATCTTGAGGGGATAGGATCATCTATAAGTACAACAGAAGGGTCGGCCGGAGCTAGGTGCTCATCCTCCTCCTCATCCTCCTCATCCTTCTCAACATCATCATCGTCGTCATCATCAGATGACTCATCATCATCATTGTTAGGGGTGTTTGGATGAGGTTTGGGACATGCTCCTCCATCAGCAGGATAGTCAGCAGGATCCTCCTCAGGGTCCTCATCATCCTCCTCCGGATCGGAGTCAGCAATGTAGCCCGGTGATAGGGCTGTAGGTGAGGCATCAGCAGGTAGAGGCTAATCCTCCATTGGTTCCTCTAGCTCCTCATTAGAAGCTCACTGTAATCTCTATGGCTCAAAATTAATATAGACAGACGTGTAGGTAACCGTCGATGGTGGGAAGACATGACTGCTCGCAACGAGCAAAACTTAACTTATATAAATATATTATATAATAAAGACCGGTAGTGTAAAATATGAATAGCCCATAGCAATAATGAATGATGGTAATATATCATAATTGATAGCTTAATGTTTAGGTAACGCTTAGGACCTACGAGCTTATAATGCTACCTTGCCTAAGGAAATGTTCCCCTATTTATATAAATAACCCTTATATAAATAATTGTAGAGTTGTGTGAAAGAATGCAAACTCATCTTTATATATATACAATATACCCTCATAGTAACGTACGTACTATAATATGAAATCATGTAAGCATCTAGTAAAACTAACTAATGCAAACAACTAGTGTATGTATGTCCCGTGAAAACCCCTTTGTATGAATGCAATGTTTGAAAACGGTTATAGTCCAGCAAAAACATTTGACCTGGTTCTCTATAACCTTGGCTCTAGATACCAATCTGTAACACCCCCAAAATGGGTCGCAGCGGAATATGGGTTTGGGAGCGTTACTTCATAGATCAATAGCACAAGATATATAAGAACGACCTTTAAAAGTGTCGTTTAAAACCGATACATTGGATTTAGCAAAGTGTTTGTTACAAAAGCCCGAAGCTTTACTTATTCGTTGTTAAATTATACAAAGATTCTAGTTCATAACAAATATTTCTCCAAAATGTAATGCAACCAAATCTTTAATGCAAATGACTTCCAAAATAACGACCACCAATGTATCCCTTGCACCTCGTGCCTTATTGACCTCCTGAGAAAAACATGCTTTAAAACGTCAACAATAATGTTGGTGAATTCATAGGTTTGTGAATTATATAAGTGTAGGACCGCAAGATTTCCCCCGTGATAATACATTAAATGTAAACATCACAAAAATGTAATTACGTTTCCCTAAGCTCATGACACTGAAGCTCGACATAAATGAATTGCAATATAAATTGCCTACATTGCCCATGATGATGTTCTAACCCAGAACATCCCAAATCCGACATGGTATACGTTCGTTGGCTCGGTAGTTTCGACACCAGTGATAGCTAATCACCCGAACGGGGGCGTCACCCCCAAATAGATCTATTTATAACATTCGCGCTCACCCTCCAAGTGATTTACAGTTCATGATAGTGGGCACATTGGGTTATCGCTACTTAGGCAAACACGTAATCAGTTTAAATATGAAATGTTCACTTGCGTCCAATTATAAAACAAAGCATGTTCTCACCCCAAAACTTATAAATCATTATAAAATGTAAAACGTGGGGCTATGAACTCACCTCGAGTGGATGAGTTTAACAATGTAAATCACAACAGAAAATGCGTCACAATTACGCCCGAATGCAACCTAATCAATTATAGGTCGTATGAGTACTAAGTACTTTGAATAACTACTACCATATATAATTCTATATAGCTACATCACCATCTAATTGAGTTTGTGAAATAATATTTAAATTGCTTTTGATAAATATTATCCGTGTGTTTGTACTCGTATAATCGAATAAATAATTCAATTGTCTTTGTAAAATAATATTTATAAAGTTTAGGACATGTATAAATATTATATAAATGATTCTAAAATGTTTCGCAAAAATTTATATTAAAAACGAACCAACACTATTCACGTCAGGAAATAGTGCACAAGTATAAAATAGTGCGTATCTTTCTCGTTTTAAGCCCGTTTGGGATGTTTCTTACGTCCATGTTCTCGTATTAAAATATTACATTTTCATATTTTGAAATCCCCTAGTGAAAAGTGATTTTTACTGTTCATAACAGTTATAAGCTTATTTTTATAACTTTAATTAACGTAAAACCCGTAAATGTCGTATCTTATTCGTTTTAGATCCGATTTTAGTGATTCTTTCGAGCACGTCTTCGTAATTAAAAGTTTTATCAAATAAATGATGTTTTCAAAATGTTCATGTCTGAGATGAACAGTAACTTTTATAAAATTAGTTTTATAAAAGTATTTATTGTCGTAATCGTGAAAAATTCCATAACTACTTCGTTATTAATCCAAAAATTTTAATCCTTATTGTTTTGAAAACCTAATATCATATACTAACTGTTAAAAACAGGTTTATATTTTCATTAGATGTGAATAGTAATTGGTTTTTATAAAATTTATTTTATAAACGCGTTTAATTAACTTAAACTTAAAATTAGCGTATCGCCTTCGTTATAAATCGGTTTTTCGAGTTCTCTATATGCCCACGATTCTTGTGACATGTAGTATTTTATAAAAGTATAAAATATATATGTTAAATTTCGAATTCAAACAGCCCCTTTGGATATTTTTGTTAAAAATGTGTTCAAACTTGTTTTTATGACTTTTTAGCTTTACCACTTTGTTACAAGTCCATTTCAACCCTTATTATTACATGTCTTTCACACCTAGGGTCCTTAGTCCATGATTAGTCCAAATATTGTCCATGAATCACAAGATCCATATGTCTAAATACTTATTTGTCCATAACTTTATATAAGTATACTTGAAAGGTAACTTGTTTATATATACTTTTCATGTATAAACCACACATGTACAATACTTGTACTTCCATTGTAACATGATATTAAGATCCATATATCATATGTAATAGCTTACCAAACCATAAACAAGTGTAAAAATCTATTTTACAAGTTAATACTTTTCCTAGATGGTGATTAACTATATAACCATTATATACACATAAAATCACAAATGTAAAGAGGTTAAGGTTTTTAGGTAACCTTAATATGAAGTAGGATGATGAACAAAATGATCTAAACCCTTGTTTAGCTACTTAACCCAAGCTTACAACACTTGAAAACCCTAATTCCAAGCAAAACCCTAATCTTGAACCTTCTTGCTTTAACACTTGTAAACCCCAAACCAATCCTTCTAAACACCTAAGGACATCTTAGATATGTTGTAGGAATGTGTGTAAATGTTGTGGATAAATTTTGTATGGTTTGTTTGTGTGTTTTTTGTTGAGCCGTGGCCTAAAGGAGCAAAAAGGGAGAAGTTTTGTGTTTTTCACTAAGTAAAATGAGAGTGTATGTGTATACTTTCTAGTTGCTACCTTATATATCCTTAAGACTAGTCAAATGGACATAGGGAGGGTCTTAAGGAGGTCTTTGGTCAATGAGAAACATTAGGAGTGAAATGAGGAAGTCTTATGGTCTTTGTCTAGTAAAAGTCTTAAGGCTTAAATGAGAAAGGTTTGTACAATATCAAGTTGATAGAAAAATGTGATCTCCAGCCCTATGTGCTTATAGGTGATGATATTTTGTAAATTTTGAGTATTGGGTACAATTGTGGGTATTTGTTGAAGCGTAGAAAAGTTTTGGTGGTTCCGGGAATGCCTAAACGTATTTTATCGCGAAACGTAAACACTTTACGTAACCAATAAAAATAAAATGACCAAAGTTAATAATTATCCTCAAAATAATTACTTAACACTTGCTTGATGTAAACATTTAATTGTTTGATGCCCGTTTACATTGAATGATAAAAAAAAATTTTTTAAGCTTACGCGGATTTAACTTGACGATTTAGATTTAAAGCAAGGTACAATACTAACAATAAATAGTAAATTTATTGACATCGTAAATGATCCTAAAACATGGGGTGTTATAGTCTCCCCTGTTAAATGATCATTGTCCTCAAGGCTTAAGACGCGGTACTTGACAACGGTGCGGTCTTTGTGAAGAGATGTGTGGATATTTCTTTCAAAATCGATCCTTGCATTCCCATGTACACTCAGGGCCTCGCCTAGAGTTCCATCGAACCTTGACAATTGGGATATGTCTTTGTTTCAATCGTTTAATGCTACGATCCATGATTACTACTGGTTCCTCGAGAAAATGAAGCATGTTATCAATATGAAGTCCATCCAACGGAACGGCTAATGGTTCGTTGGCATGGCACTTTTTTAAGTTGGATACATGAAATGTATTGTGAACCTTTGTCTGAATCTTAAGGAAGCTCAAGCTTATAAGCAACAGCTCTAACCATTTCCAACACCTTGAATGGTCTGACATACCTAGGGTTTAACTTCCCTCGTTTGCCAAAACGTACGACCCCTTTCCAAGGTGAAACCTTAAGCATAACTTTATCCCCAACTTGAAATTCCATCGGCTTACGCTTTAAATCGGCGTAACTCTTTTGCCTATCACGGGCGGCTTGTATTCTTTGATTGATATGGACGATCTTCTCGGTCGTCTCTTGATATATTTCTGGAACGATGGGTTGAAACTTCTCCAACTCAGCCAAGACACAGGTCGTGAACTGTCACTTTCGACCGTAAAGTGTTTAATGGTGCAGCCTTGATTAGTTAGCGTGTATAGCTATTGTTTTCTGAGAACTCCTCTAATGTCTAATGGTTAACACAACCCTTTACAAGTCGACTCACATCAGCTCGCTGCTTTTCCTTGTGTGTTTATATAGTCTTATCCGATTTTGTTCGTCTGTTTGGGGATGTTTCGCTGTACTCAATCTCCAGACCTAGTACCCAAATCCTTCTGATTGACCTCATTTAAATTTGACTGCGAAACATTAGGGTCGCGATCATCATCATATAGATAGGTATGCACTTGCTCATGAATACATCCCTTTTGGTACATTCTTGCTAGTTTCTACTTTTGGATTAGTTTCACCTCATTGGTACAATGATGAGCAGTCTTTGTAAGGTCAGTCTAACTATCCTGCCTTCCAAATGGTGTCAACAACCTATGTGAACGACTTAGGATGCTTCATGACAAATGCATCGGTGATGATATTACCCCACTTCATAAGGTATCTCGGCGTTTGCTCCATAAACTAATACCCTGATGGCGTTGGTTGTTCAGACCTTGTCCTTAGTAGTACATGTCACATAACATGTGCGTGCTTATGGTGGCATGGTCGGCAAGTGTCTCTTTGGGCCTTCACATTGGGCCACTAATATGCTTCTGTCATGTTCTGGTCAGAACCCGGATGGATAGTGTTTTTTGTCTGGTGGGACTCGTGCATATTAACAGTCCCTCAATTACCCATATCAGGGAAACCAACTCCGCCATTTTAAGCATAGAGTTCCATCCGCACGGGGTTTTAACTTCTCCTCCGGTATATCCTTCCTGATCATACCTCCTACATTTTCGTTCTTGATGTTTTCGAGTTTCTGTGCTTTAGTTTGAGCTTCTAGGATTTGTTTAGGATGATCCAAGCCAATAGTCATAACTAAGGCTCGAACTCTTAATGGTTTAATTCGCTCCTTCTTGCTCAAAGCATCAGCAACAACATTTGCTTTCCCCGGGTGATAACGAATCTCACAGCATAATTCACTAAGCAACTTCTAACCAACGGATGTTGCCTTTTGTTCAATCTTTCTGACTTAAGAATGTGTTTGTAAACTCTATGGTGTAATGTGACACCGTACACCTGGTTTCTGTTCAAATAGCGCCTCTAAATCTTTAGAGGGAAATCACTACTGATCAAAGTTCTAAAATCTTGTGTCGTAATAGTTTTCTCGATGAATTTCTTATTGGCGTAATGCATAAGAAAATTTCTTTCTCTCTTTGCATGTATACCAACAACACCAATCCCTCTATGCGATAGGCATCGCAATTGACTATGAAATCTTTGTTTACTTCAGGTTAAGGCCAACATGGATACTGCACAATTTATGCATTTAATATTGGAAGGCAGCTTCCTGGTTGGTCTCCAATCAAACTTACACTCCTTTTTGAGGAGAGTAAGCTTGGTCATCGACCTTGGCAATCCCCGAAAATCCTTCGATGAATTTTTGGTAATAACTAGCAAGACTTAACAATTGACGAATATCTGTCGGTGCCTTAGGAGATGCATGCCCGATCTTTTATGGATTTGATCTTGGCGGGGTCCACGTGAATGCCTTGACTATTAATAACGTGACCAAGGAACTGTACTTTGGAAATCCAAGATTCACACTTAGAAAAATTTTTGTATACAATTCCTCCTTCTTAAGCAATTCCAGAATTGCCTTAAGATGTTCTTCGTGTTCCTTCTTGTTCTTTGAAAAATTAGTATATCATTAATAAAGACCATCACAAACTCATCCGAATATGGTTTGCACACCCGATTCATGAGATACATAAATATCGCCGGTGCGTTCGTCAAACCAAATGGTATAACTTGGAACTCGTACTGACCATACCGAGTTTTGAATGCCATTTTTAGAATATCCACTTCTCGTACTTGAAGCTGGTGATAACCTGATAGCAGGTCTATCTTAGAATAACCACTGGATCCTTATAGTTGATCAAACAAATCGTCGATCCTTGGGAAACGTGGTAAACGATTCTTCATAGTAAGCTTGTTCAGTTCCAGATAGTCGATGCACATTCGAAATGATCCATCCTTTTTCTTGACAAACAAGACTGGAGATCCCCAAGGTGAGGAACTAGGTCTTATAAAATCTTTGTCAGATAGTTTCTGCAGTTACTCCGACAACTTTTCATTTCGAATGGCGCTAACCGATCAAGCGCCAGTGTACAGATGCAGCACCAGGTACTAGATTGATCTGAAATTCCACTGATTCGAGTTAGGAGGAAGACCCGGTAGTCCTGGAAATACTTCAGGGAACATCTCAAATGTTCCGATACATCCTCAAGTCATTTTATCCTTTTGACTTTGTCTTAGTCCTTCTTTGTAGTAAACATGTGGCCAAAAGATGACATCTTTTAGCATGTACTTCTATGTTTTGGTGCACGAGATGGTGTTCAATCGAGACTCCTTTGCGCGGTTGCTTCCGTTACTACGAATAATCAACGTTTCGTTTCTGAATGGAACAAGAATGATCTTTTCATCACAAACAATGACGGCTAGTATCTCGCCAACTAATCCATACTAATTATGACGTCGAAACTGCCAAATTATACGGCATTAAGTCGATGTTGAATGGGTGATTTAGTAAATTCTCTAATGGCGAGCAAATTCGGTAGCGAATTGTCCTAGGGAGACTAGTGATGTGTATCAGCTTCTCGGCTTAGGATTTGGTATAAGATGATGCTAACTTTATAGTAAGATGGAGTGAAGGCCTGCTTAGTTGCTATGGTTACTAATTCGATTTCTTGGAGTAAACGCGTTTTATGAATACGCACACAAAACTTTATATAAGTAGGAAATTGTTTTCTTGAAGTTTTTAGAGTGACTACTCTCAGCACGGCATGGTTCTATCCTGAATTATACATAGTTGACCAGGCCATGTATAATTGAGGACTAACGATGCATTGCTCATTTTCGTCAAAATAGCGTTATGATTTCATGATATTCGTGAGCGTAGTTTGCAAGAGTAAATAAGGAATCTAAGTTAATATTGACAAAATTTTTATAATACGATAATTTGATAAATAATTTAAATCATCCACGTATACAACGAGGTTCAAAATAAAGTACAACACAAATTCCTATTGGAATTAAAGTCTAAGGAAGTTTCTGCCTAGAGTTCACTAGGTAATACAGGAGGGTCTCTCCTTAGGTTTTGATGTTAGACGTCATGGCGCTAGAGTCTTAATAAGCTTTTCCTTTCCAGTACATGTCCACACATTTTTAGTGTCCCAAACCTCCACACTCATCACAAGTGGGAGTTCGTTGATTCCTAGCAGCAGTAGGTGTTCTACAATTTTAGGTTATGTGGCCAAACTTCTTGCAATTTCCGCACTTTACAGTGCATGGTCCATTATGGTGAAATTTGCACTGGTTGCACAGAGGTAGAGATCCAACATATGCTTTCTTGCTTATTGGCCTAGTAGTGTGCGCTCTAGGCACCTTATGCCCTTTGTTTTGTTGGCTCGAGCTTCCATTATGGTTACCTTCCCACTTCCTCTTATTGCTAGCATTCTCTGCTACCTTATCTTCTTGTCGTTCGGTCTAGCTCATTGACTTGCACGCCATGTTGGTTTTTGTCTCATAAATAGCAATAGCCTCAATAACATTAGCCACTCGCTGGGCTACAACCCGCTCAATTTCCTCAACACTCATCCATTGATTAACAGTTGTCATCGTTTCCTTAAGATCACAGGGAATAAAATGTATATGAAGTTTCATCAAGATAATCATGACAACTCCTGATTACTACATATATGTAAGGTGAGACCACATCATGCAGATGTATAAGATAAAAGCAATCACGGCATAAATAAATCCACATCATACAGTATCATGGTCATAACCAACAACGTAGGTTAATACTTAATACATCGTTTTACCTACGTAAATATGAGTACAATCTTTTCATTAACGTACCACTGTGTATTACTTCAAGTTAGTGGGATACAATACAAAATGAGCTACATTGACAAATCTATTTTTCTATAGGCCAGGGTGCTTCTCAAGATTCTAGATGCTAGCCTCTTATGTTATCTTTAAGTGATTTAATGTTCTCTGGTGATGGTGATACTGATGGTGGTAGTGATGATGAAGGTAGTGCAACAACAAACTCAGTAATGCATGCCTCAGCAGATGGTGATCGTGGAGTATGGTGTTAAATAGACATTCGTACTGCACGGGATTTGGTCTTAGAAAACAAGATGATATTGTGTGGAGAGGTGAGTGGTGTAGAAGCAAACATATCAGTCTTAAATGCCTCTGTATTCTCGGCTTGAGGGGACAGGATCATCTATAGGTACAACAGAAGGGTCGGTTAGAGCTAAGTGTTCCTCCTCCTCCTCGTCCTCCTCATCCTTCTCAACATCATCATCATCGTCGCCATCATCAGATGACTCATTATCATCATTGTCTCCTCCGTCGACAGGATGGTCAGCAGGATCCTCCTTAGGGTCCTCCTTATCCTCCTCTGAATCGGAGTTAGCAATGTAGCCCAGTGATAGGGCTGTAGGTGAGGCATCAGTAGGTAGAGGCTGATCCTCCGTTGGTTCCTCTAGCTCCTCATCAAAAACTTACTGGAATCTCCATGGCTCAGAATTAATATAGACAGATGTATAGGTAACCGTCAATGGTGAAAACATGACTGCTTGCAACGAGCAAAATACTTTACTTATATATGTTTTAATATTTGGACCGGTATGGGAAATAGGATATGCGCTCATGGCATAATGATTGATCGTAGATATCATATTCGATAGCTTAATGTTTAGGTAGCGTTTAGGACCTACGAGCTTATTGTGCTACTGCCTAAGAACAATGTTCCCACTTATTTATATTAATACCTCTATATATTATATGTAGTAGTATGTGCGAAAGAATGCAACTAATCTTTGTTATATACATTGATCTTATAGTATCGTACGGATATAATATGAAACACGTATATGAATCATGTAAGCATCTAGTAAAATAACTAATGCAAACATCTTAGTGTATGTATTTTCCGTGAAAACCTCTTTGTTATGAAGAAATGTTAATATTTTTGAAAACTCGGTTATAGGGTCGAGCAAATAAATTTGACTAGTTCTCTATAACCTTTGGCTCTAGTTACCATTCTGTAACAACCCAAATTTGGGTCGCTGCGGTAAATATAGGTTTGGAGCGTTACTTCACATATAATAGAAACAAGATATTTAAGAACGACCTTTAAATGTGTCGTTTTTAAAATGATACATTTGATTTTGCAAATGTTTGTTACATAAAGCCCGATAGCTTTACTTAATCTGTTGTTAAATTTATACAAAGATTATAGTTCTTAACAAATGCTTCTCAAATGAATGCAACAAATCTTTAATGCAATTGGACTTCCAAAATATTTGAACACCAATGTATCCTTGACTTCCTGTGCCTTATTGACCTCCTGAGAAAAACATGCTTTAAAACGTCAACAATAATGTTGGTGAATTCATAAGTTTGTGAATTATATAAGTGTAGGACCGCAAGATTTCTCCGTGATAATACATTAAATGTAACCATCACAAAAATGTAATTACGTTTCCCTAAGCTCATGACACTGAGCTCGCATTAAAGAATTGCATATAAATTGCTACGTTGCCTTGATGATGTACTAACCCAGAATCCCAAATCTGAATGGGCGTTTACGTTTCGTTGAGCTCGGCAGTTTTGACACCAGTGATCAGTATTCACCGCAAACTGGGGGCGTTCACCCCCAAATAGATTATTTATAACATTCCACTCTCACCCTTTAAGTGATTTTACAGTTTCATGAGGGGGTTTAATGGGCACATTGGTTATCGCTACTTAGGCAAACACGTAATTTGTTAATATGAAACATGGTTCATACTGCGTCAATCATTAAAATAAAGCATGTTCTCACCCCAAAACGTATTAAATCATTATAAAATGTAAAACATGGGGCTATGAACTCACCTCGAGTGGATGAGTTTAACAATGTAAATCACAACAGAAAAATACGTCTCAATTACCCATGAATTGCAACTAATCAATTTTAGGTCGTATAAGTACTATGTAAGCTTTCGAATAACTACTACCATATATAATTCTATATAGCTACATCACATTAATTGAGTTTGTTATGAAATAATATGTAAATTGCTTTTTGATAAATATATCCGTGTGTTGTACTCGTATGATCGAATAATTATTTCAATTGTCTTTTGTAAAGTAATAATTATAAAGTTTTGGGACATGAAATAAAAATTATTTAAATGATTCTAAAATGTTTCGCAAAAATTTATATTAAAAACGAACCAACACTATTCACGTTAGGAAATAGTGCACAACTATAAAATAGTGCGTATCTTTCTCGTTTTATGCCCGTTTAGGATGTTTCTTACGTCCATGTTCTCATATTAAGTCGATGTATCAAAATATTACATTTTCATATTTTGAAATCCCTTGGTGAACAGTGATTTTTACTGTTCATAACAGTTATAAGCTTATTTTTATAACTTTAATTAACGTAGAACCCGTAAATGTCTTATCTTATTCGTTTTAGATCCGATTTTAGTGATTCTTTCAAGCACGTCTTTGTAATTAAAAGTTTTATCAAATAAATGATGTTTTCAAAATGTTCATGTCTGAGATGAACAGTAACTTTTATAAAATTAAGTTTTATATATGGTATTTATTGTCGTATTGTGAAAAATACATAACTCCTTCGTTATTAATCCAAATGTTATGATCATTATTGTTTTGAAATACTAAAATCATATACTAACTGATAAAAACATGTATATATTTTCATTAGATATGAATAGTAATTTGTTTTTATTAAATTTATTTTATAAACGCGTTTAATTAACGTTAACTTAAAATTAGCGTATCTCCTTCGTTATAAATCGGTTTTTTGAGTTCTCTACATGCCCACGATCCTTGTGACAAGTAGTATTTTATAAAATCATAAATTATATGCCTTAATATTCAAATTCAAACAGACCCTTTTTGATATTTTCTCAAAATGTGTTTAAAAGTTGTTTTTATAACTTTTTAGTTTTACCACTTTGTTAAAAGTCCATTACAACCCATATTATCACATGTCTTTCACACCTAGGGTCCTTAGTCCAAAGTTTGTCCAAGAATCATAAGATCCATATGTTTACATAATCATTTGTCCATAACTTTATATATGTATACTTTTTAAGTAACTTGTTTATATATACTTTATATATATAAACCACTTATGTACAATAGTTATATATTCATTATAACATGATATAAACATTCATATAACATATGACAAAGTGTACCAAAACATAAACAAGTGTAAAAATCCATTTTTAAAAGTAAATAAGTCCTTAGATGGTGATTAACTACATAGCCATTATATACACATAAAATCATGAATGTAAAGAGATTAAGGATTTTAGGCAACCTTAATATGAAGTATGATGATGAACAATATGATCTAAACCCTTGTTTAGATGACAAACCCAAACTTTCAACACTTGAAAACCCTAATCCAAGCAAAACCCTAATCTTGAACCTTTCTTGTTTAACACTTGTAACCTTAAACTAAACCTTCAAACCTTCTTAGGTTATCTTAGATATGATGTAGGAACACATGGAAATGTTGTAAATAAAAATTGTATGGATGGTTTGTGTTATACATCTTTGGCCGTGGCCTATGTTAGATGAGGGAAAATGGAGAGTTGTTGTTTTTCACTTAGTAAATGAAGTGTGTATGTGTTATCTTTCCTAGTTTAGGCATTATATACCTAGGACTTAGTCAAGGAACACTTAGAGGATTTCTAGGAAGTCTTGGTCAAGAATACACGGAAGTCTTGAGAAAAATATCTAAATGTTCCTAAAACTAGAGAACATCCCATAAAATCAAGGAGAGGTGTTTGTAAGATATTTCCTTGGTTCTGATCTCCCCATATCCAAGACCTATGGGCCATAGAGAGATATAGGTGATGATATTTTGTAATTTTTGAGTATTGGGTACAATTGTGGGTATTTGTTGAAGCGTAGAAAAGTTTTGGTGGTTCCGGGAATGCCTAAACGTATTTTATTGCGAAACGTAAACATTTTACGTAACCAATAAAAATAAAATGACCAAAGTTAATAATTATCCTCAAAATAATTACTTAACACTTGCTTGATGTAAACATTTAATTGTTTGATGCCCGTTTACATTGAATGATAATTTTTAGCTTACGCGATTTAACTTAACGATTACGATTTAAAAGCAAACGCGTACAATACTAAAAAAAAATAGTGAATTTCTTGACGTCATAAATGACCCTAAAACACGGTGTGTTATAAATTTGTTGGATGTAGTCTCTGAATTACTGTTTTCTTTCCCATAGCAAGTGTTTTTCATGACTATTGAATCAAATTTCAATGCTTGAACTGTATTTGACTAAACTTCTTGTGTTTGCAACTTCTTTTCATTCAACAATTGCAGAAACTCTTGTTGATGAAGAATTGTCTCAAGCATGTATTTCTCAATGAAATCCATGTGACGGATCATTGAATCTTTGAAGGATTGATCATCAAATCTTGTATATTTCTGAATACGCTCTTTGAATTCTGAATTGAAAGCATTTACAAACGTTGTTATGAGTTTTGTCAAAATAGTCTAGTAATCAGTCTGAGAAATTATTTCTTTGGTAAGATGTTGTTCTAGTAAATTCATGTCTTGAGCGAATGTTCTTTTTAAGATAGGCATGGTACCAAAATCGGGTAAAGTATCTGTGAGAAACTTAAATTGTGACTGAATTGCTCTAAGACTTTTCATGCATCATTCTTTTGAAAGTTGTGCCTTCTCTTGAAGTCGTTGGAGCTCTTGGTCTTTTGAAGCTGAACACGAAGAAATTGTGTCTTTCGTTTCCATTGTATTGAATTTGTTGTAAATTAATTATGGACCTTAAGTAGATGAAGTGATTTGTTGTGGTTTGTTATTCGGAAAAAATCGTTATTGACATTAAAGTACTTGAGACTAATTAACGATTTTTTTGAAAACTTGAAATAAGGACTAACGGTGTAATTACGTAAACTAAAAGACTAAATAAGTACAAATAAAACTAGTAAATTTTTTAAAAACAAATGATTAAAATTAAGTTTGTTTTAAAGATAAAGGTTTAAAATGAAAATGTTTAGAAACTTAAAGGTTTAGGGCGTGTTTGTTTTGGGGGGCTGGGCCCTGTTGGCTTAGCATCCAAATGAAAAAGGTTGTTTGGTGAAAATTTTAAAAGTTGAAAATAGGTCTTATAACCAACAGTAAGGGCATATGGAATTCCCGGCTTACACCCTTCCTTTTATGACAAATTCAATATTTGGTGGACTCATATCATTTTTATAGCCAACACGTCATCTTTTTTGTGGACCCTATATCTCTTTCTCCCTCTTTCTGTTACTAAAAAACTATTATATTTTATTTTTATAATAACAAATTTTAATTTTAAATTAGATATATATTTTTAAAGCTATAATATTTTAATCAAATCTAAACCCAAATCCAAATTTAAATCCAAATTTAAATCCATAACCAAATCCTAATCCAAATCCATCATCGTACCAACTTAAAGGTTAAGATTAAACTTGTTTTAAATTTATGGGCTAATAGTAAACTAGTTATTAACTATGGGCTAAAAAGTGAAATTTTTTTAAACATAAAGGTTAGAAATGTAAAATAAATTTTTTAACTAATATAAAAAATCATGTCATGCACTGAATTTTCATTGTCTTCTTCGTTTGAAATTCGTAAAAAATGTAACGTTTTTGTTTTTAATCTCGCGAAGTCGTACGGTTATCGTCGGTAAAAAATGAACACACCACGATGATCGAAAAAGGATCACGATCGTAATGATATGGGTTAGAAGACCCGTGATCAAACGAAACTTGAAACCGGAAAACCAAAACAAGTCGAAATAAACTCGAAAAGTGTAGTTTACTTCGCCTTAGACTAACCGTTTAACTCGCCTTCATTATTTGGATTAATTCGCCTCTTACTTGTGGATTAATTCGCCTCCCACTTGTGGATTAAAGCGCCTCCGGAAGCTAGTCTTTAATCGCCTCCTGAAGCGTGTCTTTAATTGCCTTCCTCTGAATGCTTTAATCGCCTTATACAAAATGCTTAGTTCGCCTCTCACTCAATGTTTACTTCGCCTTCAGATTGTTGTTTTATTCGCCTCCACAAAACAACAAAGAACGTACGACGTACGAGCTTGTCTTGTTACCCAAAAACAACAAAAAAACTGATGAACAAGGAAGCTAAAAAGATGGAATGATGTTCCCTTATCTCGTCCTTGTGTTCAAACCGTGTATTCAACAAGAAATCCCAGAATAAGCAAACTCAAAAAGCTTGAATAAGCTTGAAAAATAGGCTTCTTTATCACAAGAATAAGCTTTATAAAAGCTGCTTAAAACCACAAATAAGACTCGAAAATGGAAACTAGAATAAGCTACTTAAATTTGTAAGTGAAAGTTTGAAGCTTTTCGATTTGAGGCTAAGTAAAAACCTAAATAACAAGAACTAAAAACCACATACCTTTTTCTAGAAAAATAAGCTTGTAAAAAGCTGTTTCATAAAGTCAAAAAGCCACGGAAAAATAAGCAAAACAAAAAATATTGAACACCACAATAGAAACTAGTTTTGATGACTTTTTCAAACTTGTAGAAAACACTGTTTTGACCCACAAACAATAATAATAACCCGTATAATATTATAAGCCCAAAGTGATAATAAAGCATGAGATTGTTTTTAAAATATAAGTAGTTATGGTTTTATACTACCTTTATCAAATAAACAAAGTAAAAAAAATAAGACGAATAAAAATAAGCAAATAGGCCGAATGAATAAGCTCAATACAATCACAACGAAACCACTAAACCTACCCATGACGAGTGATACCAATTGTTATCCCAAATATCAGCCACTTCACAACAATAAGCAATACCAAATAAGCAATAAGCTAGAAAAGAGAGAATAGAAAATGAAAGATTAGATTAAAGAGAGAAAGTGAGGTGGGAGGTTACACACACATGGAATGTGAGAAAAATGGTAACCAACACCCTCTCCATGTGTGGAGAGGGTCCTATTTATACCCTAAGCCTTCATAATGGCGTATAAGCTTTTTAACTTGGGCCGGGCTTGGCTTATCTTGGGCTTTGAGCCTGAAACACGAATAATATTAGATTACAATCCAAGCCCGTTGAACCCGACTAGCCTATTACATTACAAGACTAACTTTGACTAATAAGACTGATAACATTCTTGTTCGACTGATATAAAATTAAGGCTAACAAATAGGATACCATCCCTTGGATCTCATTCGACCGGCCCCCATTAGGAGACACACCTTTGTTAACTCTTGATGGTGGTCTGTTCCTCTTCATTTCTGCTCTCTTAGCTACGTAATTTTTTTTTCTTTGCTCGAAGCTTGTTCAAATAATCTTTGCCTTTTCCTTCATCATCAATTCTTCTGCTCATGAGCTGTAGTCTTTAGGCAACGATAATCAGCTACAACTTTATCTTGAACATCATTTCAAGCTATGTTGGCTTCTTCAACTTGTTGAGCTTTTTCTTTGGCAAGCCTTTCTTCTTCTTCTTCTTCACCTTGTAGCTTGAAGGCAAGTTCTTTATCAATTCTCATTTGTTCAAGCCTCTTCATAGGCTTCACTTGTTCCACCACAGGTTCTTCAATCATAATCCCTTTGCCTTTGTCCTATGGAGGTTTTGGTACAAGTATTTTTGTTATAGGTGTTGTTGTACTTGTATCCTGCTCTGGTTCTTGTATCACAACCCTACTATCCTTGAGTTTTGCACTCTTCAACTCTGCCAGTGCTTGAGCCAAAGTAATTTCTTTAGTAGTAATAGTTTCAGCAGCATCAACTACTTCTTCAACAACATTTTCACTTTGCTCTGCAACAAATACTTCCTCACCAGCTAAAGCATCCACATCAAATATCTCATCATCATCATTAACTAGGGTAATGTCTTCATCAGCATCAATATCATGAATTCTCCTCCCCTGTTTGGATGCATCCTCACCCAAATCTTCTTCATCTCTAGAGGATTCCTATCCTAGCACTCAAACCAACTTTAATAAAAGTTTTTTTCAGCTTATGAGCTCTTGATCTATCCCTTCTTTTCAAGCTTCTTGACCCTTCTCTTTAGACTAGCAATCTCATTACCTTGAGTGGTCTTTGTTGTCTCCAAATCAATAACTCTTGTTTGTAAAGTTATACATAATGCCATCAATTACTAAAGTTTTAGACTATCCTCACCACTTCAAAGTGTGTTACCTCTTGCGGGCAGTGGATCATTGGAAAGTTTAGATACATTCTCAGACCTAGTCTGAGCAATTGTATCCCCTATGGTTTCTTGGCGCCTGAGACCACCACCTGAAGTAGTTCCTTGGGAACTAGCTTCATTAGGTGTTGCCTTGGATCAGGTTTAAAAGATGTTACCACTGTCCTGCTCTGCTTCTAAGCTAGAAGCAGTCTTAGCAGCCCTCACCAAACTATCATCCAACTCCTTATAGACAGCCTCATCTACAACATTATCACTAGGAACACTAGACTGAGGTACTTGAGTGTCCTTCTTCTTAGGCCTCCTAGGTTTTTGAGTCTTTTGAGGTTAAGGATATGGTTGAATAAAAGTGGGTGTGTGATGGGGATCAGTGGGAATTGCTGAACCTTCACCCATTTCTTCTTGATTGTGTACCACCATTGTTGGAAATAAGGGTGTTTCCCTTCCAGAAAAACCTTTCCCTACCCTTCTCATGTTTCCAAAAATCTTCTTAGTGTGAGAGGGTGTAACATAAATCCTATTATGATTTGACATCCCTTCAGTGCTTTATCCAAAAGAGTACAAACCTTGGGGATACATCAAAAATTTGGTCCAAATTATCCATAGTTCTTCACCAGACCTAGTTTGACTTTCTAAGACCGATAACATTCTTGTTTGACTTAATATAATTAAGGCTAACACCATAGTACTACTAAAATCATTCCATGCAGTAGTCTTAGAATTTAGGCATTGTAAAATAGTATGAATCAGAAATTTCCATTGTTGGGAAAAGAATGCCTTATAGAAAGTAAGCTTCTGTGAAATTTTCTCATACCCCATCAGTGTAAGCTGTTCAAAGATGGTAGAATTAGGTAGAAAATCAACACCTTCAGCATCTTCTAGTTGAAGATCTATTCTCACAGTTGATTTAGTTATGATTATCTTCTTTCCATCCACTAGGGCTTGTAACTATACTTCCCCATTGATAGTTTTGACCTTGACAGTAGCCCAGAATTGTTCAATGCACGAAGTATATATAGTGGGATTAATCGTTAGTGCATATCTTATAGGGTTTGCATTTAGAAAATCCACAATTTGTTCAAACCCTTCACTTTTTGCGGGTTTAGACAAAAACACGACCATGTTATGAGTATCAGCAAACTTTAGATTCGCCATTTGTGATGGGTTTTGATGATGGATGATAAAATTGAGTTAGGGTTTATGATTAGAGAGTATTTGAAAGAGTGAAATCGATTAAATGATTGATTGAAACCCTTAATCGAAGTATTTATGAAAATACCCTCAACAGCTCTGATACCACTTATTGTCCCAGTTGTAGGATACCTCTTGTTGGATCTAACTTTAATAGATCGAATTCCTTAAGCTTGTTTAAGGTTTAGTTATATTAGATAAATCTAACACAACTATAGTAGAAACTGTGTTTGAGTGTATTAAAGATTATGCGGAATCTAATCTTTAATATTAAGAAGAAATTTTAATGAAACAATAAACACAATGAACATACAATTCAACAAAACATAAAAGCTCCAATATTATTAAGCAAATAATACGAACATTCTCAAAGTATTAGGGTTACAAAGACCTTGAAGCTATGATAATTCTATGAATGACTCGTATTGGTTTGGTACTTGTACTTAG